>JAJJLB010019095.1:0-12798 GCA_023806845.1 Diplodinium flabellum
CCAATCCCCAATCCCCAATCCCCAAAACCCAATCCCCAAACCCCAATTTAATTTTTTAATTAAATTTTAAAAATATTTTTTAAAATTTTTTTTTAACACTTATATCATTTTTTATTATATATTTTTTTATTTATTTTTTTAAATGATTAATCTTATCATTAATTTAATTTTTTTAAGAAGTTTTTGGGAAAACATTACTTGGGAAAGAATTTAGATAATTTCCGCCTGGATAATAAGTGCAACATCCATAGCATTCATCTCCAGAACAAGCATAACCACATCCCACTTTTTGAGAGTTTTTCCAAACTAATTGAGTAAAACTACCTGCTCCATTAGTATAACCAGGATTATTAAAATCATAAGCTGATATTTGATTATACCAACTATCGACAACATCATTTCCAGTGAAAGAGCCATATCTCCAAAATAGATTTTTTCCAATATATTGTCCGTTGTATGTTTCAGTTGTGTAATAAAAATTATCAATTTCAATCATATGTTCAGCAGCAGCTTGAGCTATTCTTTCTAATTCTGAATCTCTTTCTAGATTTCCAACTTGATGTTGTGCTCTATAATAATTATGTCTTTCAGTAACTTGAATTCTAAATGCTTCTAATGGACTATCAGGATCAGTAGTATCTGGAGAAGTAGTATCTGAAGAAGTAGTATCTGAAGAAGTTGAATCTTCAACTTTAGGGAATACATTTGATGCAAATTGACTTAAAATATTACCTCCGGGGTAATAATTGCATGTTACAAAGCAATAATTATTAGAATTGCAGCCTATACCACATCCAAGTTGCTGACTACCTTTCCAAACAACTTGCGTGAAATGCCCAATTCCTGATTTATATCCTGGATTATTAAAATCATAATTTATGACTTCTTCATACCATGCATCGACTGTATTAATTCCAATAGTAGAGTATTTTGGACCATAATAAAGATTTTCCCCTAATTTAGACCCCAAATAATAATTTGATGAATGACTCAAACTATTTATTGAAGCTAGGTAATTTGAATAATTTTGAGCAATAGCTTCTATTGCTGCAACTCTTGTTAAATCATTAACTTGATGCTGAGCTCTATAGTAATTATGTCTAGTAAGCATTTCACTTCTAATTGTTTCTAAATCAAGGGTAACAGCATTAATTGCTATTAATAACGAAATCAATAATATTGTCTTATTCATTTATTTATTAATTAAAATTTTTTTCAATTAATATAAAGGATTTAATTAATAAAAATAAATAATAAAAATTAATTAATTTAAATTATTTATGAAATAAATTTTATTTCTTTTTTATATGAATTCAGTGTTTATTTCTTATGTTATTTATCATGAAAAAAATAATCTGTATAAACAAAGAAAGCAAGAGTTGGAAAAACTTTCCGAGGAAGGTAAATTAACAGATATATATACAGGCGAAAATATCTCTGGCAAACGAACTGTCATAGACAAAAATGGGAATGCTTGTGAAAAAAATATTTTTGATACAGAACATAAAAATTCAGCAAAAGGAATGCATGATAGAGATGATTTTCGCTTTGCTTATGATGAAAAATCTGGAGCAGATCTTGTTAATAGCAAAGAAAACCTTGGGGCAACAAGGTACGATAGAAATCGCTCTAAAGGAGAAAAAGAACTTGACATTTGGGCTAATCAGAAAAGCACAAAAGACCCAACTAAAACTAATGCCGAATATTTTGGTATTGATATTGAATATGCTGATAAACAGATAAAAGACGCAAAAGAATTTCTTGACAAGAACATTGCAAAGGCAAAACTCAAAAAATATTCAAAGGAGCTTTCAACAACAAGTCTCTCTGCTGGCGGAAAAACATCTGTCATTCTTCTGCTCCTTCCGTTTGTTCAGAATTTTCATCCGCATTACTATTTTTGTCACTTAAACTCTCTTGGTTTTCAGTATCAACAATAGTTTCGTTTTCTGCTGCGGGTTGTTTTTCTTCCAAAGTTTTCCAAGCCACCCCCATGTCGCTTGCGGTAAGTGACGTGTTTGCGGACATATATTCCCGCACAGTTTTTTCATCAGAATCCTTTGCGGCCAAATCCGCACCGTTATCGATAAGCATTTTTATTACAGCCGCAGTCTGATTATTTTCGCAGGCATACATTAATGCAGTTTTACCTTTGTCTGTGGCAAAATTGATTTCATCTTTATATTTTAGGAGCGTTAAAAGTACACCGGGATTTGGATTGCATGCTGCAAGCATTGTTACTGTAAGCCCAACAGAGTTCGGTTCTGTATTTGCCCCACGCAAAATTAAATCTTCCATAACGGCAGGATTGGGATTGTATCGGGCTGCATACATTAAGGCTGACCATTCATTGCTGTTTTTGCTATCTATTTTAGCCCCCTTATCAAGAAGATATTTTACAGTCCGCACATCAAAACTGCATTGAGCGGCATACATAAGCGGAGTTTTTCCATCTTTGTCTGCATGATTTATATCTCTTGTTAAATCAATACTTTCTTGAATAAGAGCAAAATCAGAATTCTGCTTGATGATTTTTACTAAAGGCAGATTACCCTTTGAATCTGAATTATTCCAATAGAAAGGCGGCATTTTTGTGACTGCAAAATCTATTGCTTCTGAATCAGAATTTTTCAAAGCATAATCAAGCAGATCTTTTCCTGCGGAATCTTTTTCTTCCGCCGATGCACCTTTTTCTAAGAAAAGCTTTGCTTTTTCAAGGTCTCCGGCTTTCACAGCAAGCAAAAGTGGAGTTGCATCATTCTGCGAAGCATCTTTTATGGCTAAATATGAATTCTTATCCAAATATTTGCAGAATCCCTTCATTCCCTTTTTGTCATAGATTTTTTGAACTTTTGAGAATTCCTTTTCTTCCGGGGATTGTTTATCGCCGCAGGAAACTAAGAGTAGAGAACTCAATATTAAAGCTGAAATAAGAATATTTTTTATGTTCATTTAGAATTCTCCCTTTTTGAAAGATTTTGCCAAAACAGCAAAATCTTTTGCAAGTTGCTTCTTTTCTTTTGAAAATTGTTCTTCTACAGTCTTTTCGTTTAAATCGTTAGACAAACCGCTTAATTCACTTGAAGTAATAAGCAAAAGATGTTTCGTCTCTCTTTTATCAGCATCTGTACGAGATTCAAGGGAATAGAAAAGTTCTTGACCTGCTGTTTTATAATTTTTATAGATAGCTTTTAACTCAACACTGATTCTATTGAAATCAATTTTATCGTTTTTCCAAACATTATCGCCCATATACATGGTAAATTTATTTTTATACCCCTCAAATTTATCTTTGTATTCTTGAAGCTCTTTCAAATTACCTGAATAGTGATTTTCAGCCATCTTTAGAGCTTTCAGTCGAAGATTTTTTTCTTTTTCATTTTTTCTACATTCGTCTTGTATTTTTTGAGTAATAGGATATGTATTGCCGTTATAATCCTTGAGCTGATAACTATATAAAGTTACAAGTGTGTCAAATTTTTCCTTTTCTTCTGTCTTTCTTTTTATTCTGCCCAGTATTGCTCTGATTCCAATAAATATAAGAGCAAGAATCAATACAATGATTATAACTTGGGCAGAGGCACTTGAAATTGATTTGACTCTTTGTGTAGTGGCATTTGTTTCGTCATAAGCCTGTTTCTTTAAATCTGCATACAATTTTGCAATTTCATCATCCTTGATTTTTTCATATTTAGCAGAGAGTTCCTGATTTAAGTCAGCAGAGATTCTTTCTGTAAGTTCTGCAGTAAGCCGCTCTGTTTCTTGCTTTCGGACAGACTCCACTTCGTTTCCATAAATTGCAAGCCGCATTTTCTCAATGGTTGTGTCTGTGCGAATTCTTTCTTCTTCTTTGAATTTTTCTAACTCCTTGTTATAAGCATCCCTTTCTTCTTGGCGGATTATAGTACTTGTTGTTTTTATTGCATCCTCATATTGCAAATAGATTTTTTGGAATTCAGCAAACGAATCATCATAATTTGCCGTTTTTCCCGGTTTGTCATAGTTCACATCATAAAGCGCATTGTCTTGCGCAAAAATGTGTGTCATAACTATTGCAATCAAAAGAGATGCTATGCCTAGTCGTTTCATTCGTCATCTCCCGAATCAGATGTAATAAAAAGTTGATTCATTTGTTCATTTATTATAAGTTTATTTGCGTTGTAGTCTTTTTCATCTCTTTTATCTTTTGCGATGTATTGTTTTAGTGTAGTCTCACAATCTGATATTTGCTCAATAAGCTCAAGGTTTCCTGTTTTGTCAAAAGACTCCTGTAATTCCCTTTGTCTTTCTCTCGTAGAATCAATGAGTTTTTCAAATTCCAAATGTTTGCGCTCACGTTCTTTATCCAACATCTTCAGTTGTTCTTTCATGTACTCCAATGTAAGCTCACCCCGTCTTGTTATCTCGTTTTCAAGGAACTGATTTTCTAACCGCTGCTGTTCTCGAATTTTTACACTTGCCTCATCAGCTGATTTTGCAATGGCGACATCACGTTCTGCCGAGATTTGGGCACGGGCAGTTTCCTCTGCTTCCTCAATCCTTGTACGCTCGGTCTGTTCTTCCTGATCCTTTGCATTTGCTTCAACTTGCAATCGCGCCAGCTCTCTTTTATTCTCTTGCTGAACCTTTAAGAATTCAGCTTCTATGCGAGCTTTTTCTACGGTTGCGTCTGCATTTGCCTTTGCAATTCGCTCTTGGCTTTCACGGTTTTTATCTTCGCGTCTTTCTTCTGCATTGCGTTTTTTTTCTTCGTTTTGATAATGTTGACGGTCAGCTTCCGCTTTTGCAGCGTTATCTTCTCTGCGCTTTTCAGCATCTGCGGCTAACCTCATCTGCTCCATTTTTTTTTCATGCTCTCTGTCTTTTTGTGTTTTGAATCCAAACAGACCCATTTTCCTATAAATCTCCCTGCCATTCGGCTATTTATTTTAATCTCCACCCCCCTGCCACATAATATCACAGGGTAAAAAATTATCAAACAAATTTCATAACTGCACTGACTACACAAACTAGGAAAACAAGCACAAGCAGCACCCTGACTCTTTTCCAGAAGGCCAGTTTTTTCTCACCATCTGTAAGCTGTTGTTTTCCAGCTTCAAATTTGCCGCTGAATAAAGTTCGCACAAAGATATTGTCATTTTTTGCAAGCTTTATTTTTCCTTGCCTAATTTGCCTTTCTCCGTCATGAAGTTTTCCTGACAAAACAAAAATTGTAGCCCCGCTTATAACTGCCACAAAAATCAACAAAACTTTACCCATACATCTCCCGCATTTTTTCAAGTTCGGCTTTCACGTCTTCCACCAGTTCCGGCGGTGCAAGCACTTTCACCGTGTGTCCTTGGCCTAGAATCCAGCGGAGCAGTTCCTGTTTCTCGTGGTCTTGAACTTCACATACACGCTGCCGTCGGCCCGTTCCTCCACAACTTGTTCCGAGTGCCATATACGGTTTTTTGCATAGGTTCCGATTTCCACGCTGAAAAGAAGCTCCACTTCCAGAGGCGTTTTGTCACTGAGCCACACGCCCATCTCCGCGTCAAAATAGTCAGATGGCTTAAAGTCTTTTGGAATTGCGAATTTCTGGTTTGTGAGGCGGACATTCTTCATCCGGGAGAAAGAAAAAATGCGAACGTCGCCCTTGTCGTGGCATAAGCCGATGACATACCAGTTTCCCCGCTGGCAGACCACATGGTAAGGGGCAATCGTGCGTTCCATGAATGTTGCTTTTTGGAGCGGGCGGTAGTCAAAGCTGATTGTTCGCATTTCTTTGAGTGAATCGAATATTGTCTTAAAAAACGAAGGATTTATGTTTTCTGTCCGGTCTGGAATGAAGGTGATTTTTGGATTCAGAAAAGATGTGTCCACCGTGATTTTTTCGGGCAGACACTGCGTGATTTTCTGAAAGACGGAGCGCAGTTGCTTTTCAAGAGGCGTGTTCCTGTACTGTTCCAGAAGCGGATTCAATACCGCAACCGAAAAGGCTTCTCCTTCTGTAATTGGAATGCTCTTTATGAAGAAATTAGGCTCTGTATAGCGGTAGCCGCGCCAGTCACTTTCAATGGGCGCTCCCAGTGTGTTTTTCATATAATCCAAATCACGCTGGACAGTACGAGGACTATAGTCTGGCTTTCCGTTGGAACCAACTCCCAGTTTCACGGCAAGTTGCATTGCTGTATAAGGCTTTCCGCTTTGCAGGATAGAATCAAGTTCCAGTATGCGCCATGAATTAATCTTTGTTTGTCTAGAGGGGCGGGGTGTTTCAATTTCCATTTTCGAGATCCACGATTTTTATTGTAGCATGACATCATAGAATCTGCAAAGAATATAAAAGCAAGCGCTTGCCCAGAAGACAATGCCATGGGTGGGATGGGAGTCGGCATTGCCTTCTGGTTTCTTGTGATTAACAGTGTTCCGCAGACATTATGTTTTCCTTCGGCTCCTCACCGGTAAAAACTCTGCACGTTGCGTCCAGAACTTCCTTGCAGTCTGCGGCAAAGTCATTTCCCGTCTTTTTGAGCTTGTCCTTCACGTTTTTCAGCCCTGGCTTTGTCTCTGCATAGTCCGAAATCAACTTTCCTGCTACACAAAGAGCCGCCGTGGCCGCACAACTTGCCAAAAAGCGTTTGATCATATGAATACCTCCGTATTTTTTTTGAATTATAAATCAGTGGTAATGACAAAAAATGTCTTGGGTTTAATTTTTTTTCGATTTCATGCCCGTTCATACGAATACAGACTAAATCCAGAAGCCTTGTCATGCCGTACAATGCATGTGCCTCCGTTTTTATCTTCTCGTTTCTCTGTTTCAAAGCGGTATTTTTGGTCTCCTTCTGATTTTGCGCTTCCGTCCTTGTACTCATAGAAATCGCATTTGTCAACAAATTCAGCCAAATAATTGTAGTCAGATACCATTTTGTTCCATTCTTTTCGCATTTCATTGATTACATAGGTTGTCATTCCGCCCAAAAGGGCAACAGTCCCGCCAACAAGTATTTTCTTCAGCATAGAGGCCTCCTGATAAAAGTTTTGAATCAGTATAAAACGCAGGTGATGACAAGGAATGTCATGGAGTAGATTTTTTCTCACTTCAATGCTTAGTAATTCCTGTTTCCCCAGTTGAGAATTTTTTTCAACACTCTATAACTAAACCATATTGAGCACGGGCTTTCTTCAAGTTACGCAGGATTCGACATCGCCCAGAACTATTCCAGCGCGCATCGGCGTGACCGGGCAATCCCGTCGCTACCGAACGCCTTCGGCGGTGCTCCAATCCCTCCTATGTTTTTTGTCAAGAGTAGTTTAGATTTTTTCAACTCCAGTCCTCTTATTCACGCCCCCAAGGCTTCTTCTGTCATTTTTGAAAGTCTTTCAGCTGATGAAATGAACTTTTTAGGTTCATAAGTCTTATTATTTTTCAAAAGTGTGTAAAGAAGCTCTCCCAATTTTCTGGCAATCGTAACTATGGATTTTCCTTTTCCAATACCTCGAACTGCCGACATGTAATTATATTTTTCTCTCAAAGCCGCTCCATTCTTCGACCGAACACACGACCAGGCCGCCTGTACCAGCAGTGACCTTAAGAGTGAATTTCCCTGTTTTGTTATATGCCCCAGTCGGTTAATCGTGCAGGAACAATCGACTTTCGGGACAAATCCTATAAAGTTGCTTACCTGGTGCGCATTTTCAAATCTGTTTACATCTCCAATATAAGCAACATACGATAAAGCAGTTATCGGCCCAATTCCAGGAACCGTCATCAGCCTCTGGACTTCCTCGTCCTTTTCTGTTTCATCTTTTATCTTTTCATAAAGCAGTTCTATTTGCTTTTCGAGAAGCAGAAGCCTTTCTGCAAGCCGCCCTGCTTCCTCTTTTTCATATCCTTTGAGCAGGGGAAGGATTTCTTCCCTGTTTTTGGGCACACACATGTCTTTTCTCGTAAACTGTGTGAATCCCGCATGTTCAAAAATTGCATGCAGGCGATTGATTTCCCTTGTCCTCTGGGATTTCAATGATCTGTATTCGCTCAGAAGTTTTCTTCTTGCCCATTCTTCATCACTTGGAGGAGCAACTACAGGCATCTCGCCCTCCTCATGGCTTTTGATGTACTTCGCCAGCTTCATCGAATCTTCTTTATCGGTTTTCCTTGTACTCATAAAGATTATGGCAAGTCTTCCGGGATTCAGAATTACGACACGGCAGCCGACTTTTTCTCGGATTGTACGTTCAATTCTGAACGCAAGGTTGCAGGCTTCCATGGCGATGACGTCATCTTTTTTTAGCTTCCTGCACAGATTGTCTATCCCTGCAAAATCAGTTTTTCCCCCTGTTCTTGCTGCCTTGCCATTTGGAGCTATAAGGCACATCTCGTATGTCCTTTTTCCCAAGTCCAAGCCTACTGCGTTTCCTGCCACTTCCATAAGGGCCTCCTTTAATATAAAATGAGGACTGGAGAGCAATCCGAGTGCGTTGAACACCGTTCTCCTATTCGCGGTACTGGGGTATCGGCCCCAGGCCGCTCTTTGTTATACGGTGGCCGGCTTTGACAAAAACTAACGCACGAGCTTTTTAATCTCACAGCGATGGACTGCCTTCCACCGGCTCTCCAAGTCCGTCGACTTAGAGTACAACTTTTACTCAGATTGTTTAATCGTAACAACTAACGCAGTTCAATATATTTCTCTCTGTAAACTTTCGATAGCTTCTTCGAGCAACTTTATCGTCTTTGAATGGTCAGATTTTTTATTACTCGATTTTCCAGTTACCAAAAATTCTACGGATGTGTTCAAGGCATCTGCTATTGTTACAGCCTGTTCAGCGTTCGGAAGTCTGTCTCTGTTAATCCACGATTGCAATGTATTGTAACTTTCATTGATTTTTTCAGCTAAATCTCTCTGTGTCATGTCCTGAAAATCTAATTTATCTTTAACTCGTAACCAAAAATCCAACATAAATAAAAAAATAGCACAAATGTACCATTCATTACTTGATTATTATGCTATTAGTACTTATTATGGAAAGAAGTTAGCACAAACGTGCGAATTTTTACTGCTAAACTATTCGTTTGTTTAAGTCTTACGATCTTGCAGTAAAGATACAAAATTAGGAGGATTTTATGAAAAAATTATTTGGCTTACTGATTACTATAATTAGTATTGTTTTGATTGGTTGTGCAACAACTTCTAATGTTGCACCATCAGAAATTGAATATAAGGAAATAGCTGGAAATCTATATTTCAATTCGCGAGATGCTGATTTGTACTCATCTACGAAAGGATATAAAATTTCGGATGTATTTATTCTTGGTGCTGATACAAAAAACGATAATGGAAATACTGAAGTTATTTTAAGGCTAGCATCAGAAAAAAATGCTTGGGGAGATAAAGTTCGATATGTGTATGCGACAGATTTTTTTAGGAATATCGCAGTAGCAGATCCTACATGGGGAGACAGAGTTGATGCAGTTACAAATAATCAAAAATATAATGGGCATTATACTGTTTACGTCTATGGAAAAACTGAAGGAGATTTTCTAGTCGGTTATACAACAAAAGTTACTGCATTCAACATTGAAGGAGTTCCAAGTCAAGAACAAATTGAAGCAGATAAAGCTGCAGAAGAAGCAGAACAATTAGCAAAGGAAGAGGCTGACAAAAAAGCAAAAGCAGAAAAATATGCAAAATTGAATGCAGCAGGAAATGCACTTGCCAACGGATACATATATCATGGAGCAGAAGAAGTCGAAAAGAATTGTAAATTATTTGCAAATGGAGCTTTAGAATCTGGCCACGCTTATTATATCTCAGGTTTCGTAGTAAAATATGGTGGAAGCATGGCAAAGATTGAGTACGGAGACGGCTTCTTTTTCTCTTCACAAAGTAACGCAGTATATGTTGATTATATAAGCCAAAAAGTAAAGGGTGAAGTTGTAGAAGCAGGTGTTACAAATCTTTTCGGACAAACAATCGAAACTCCTATAACAGTTATAGTAGCTGGTGGAAAAGGTGTAACAAAAATACCAGTTGTTCTTGGTATAATCGAGGAGAAATAGTAATTTATGACATTGAGTGAGTCAATCAATGAAATTTTAAGTTCATTTACTTCTCAGGATCTATTTGATTCTCATACAATAATCAATGAACTCATAACAAGACCTGATTATCATCTTGCTTATTTACGAGAGTATCCTGAAAATTGTACTGTGAATCAATATCATGGACAAATTGCAAAAATAATTTGTAATATTCCCAGTGTAAAATCATTTGGAATAAAGATTAAGACACATACAATATACGGAGATATATCTGAAAATGAAGTGTGGCAGAAAATTTAAGTCAATTATTCAAAAAAAGAACAATTGACTTATAAATAAATCTACATTATATTTCAATTAGTGGTGAGTCCTACCCTAAGTGGAATCTTTAAAAGCAGTGTACCCTACTGTGAGTGGGAACTTTAAAAGCGGAGAGTCCTGCCGTCAAGTGGAATCGATAAAGCCGTTCAGTTCGCTGAGACGGCTTTTTTTGTGGATAAATATGAAACAGGAAAGATTAAACTTATACTTCATGGATATGAAATATATCCGAGATTTGCACAAGGTTGACGACCGTGTGCAATCAGTTTCTCCTCAGATTCACAAAAGCAACCGTCCGTTTGTCGGGATCGTTGTGATTTGTGATGACCATAAGTATTGTGTTCCGTTGGATTCAGCAAAAGAAAAACACAAGACTCAGAAAAATGATGTAGATTTTACACGAATATTCGATGGTGAAAAACTAATAAGTGTTTTAAATTTCAATAATATGATTCCAGTCGATGACAGATACATCACAAAAATTGATTTGAAGCCGTCCCCAAAAGATAATCCAGCTCAGGCGAGCTACAAAAAGTTATGTATCAAAGAAATTGAATGGTGCCGTAAAAATCAAGAAGCAATAGTAAAAAAAGCAAATAAACTTTACTATTTAGTACAGAAGCCAAATTGTAGCAGCATGTTAAAAAAGCGATGTAATGATTTTAAGAAGCTCGAAAGAGTTTTGGAAAAATTGCTGCAGAAAAACTAGCACATTTTTCTACAGTCTTTTACTACTTTTTTTCCACACTTAATAGGCATTTATCACAATTCTGTCGTTTAAACAGCATTACATTTCTCATTGCCCATAGAAAATAAACACTTGTCGCTTATAATGCGAGCATGCGTTAGGGCATGAAGCAGCTGCGAAGCAGGCCACTGGACTGAGCGAAGCGAGGGAAGCGGCTGACCGTTAGGGAACTGCGGAACGCCCGACCGACTGCCGCAGGCAGGCGGGAACGCCCAGAAAAAAAACTATTTCGGAGGAATAAATGAATCTGAAAAAAACACTTATCGGCTTGGGAATAGCAGCTTGCCTTGCAGGTTCGCTATTCGCACAAAACAAAACTTCAAACTCAAAGGAGACTAAAATGGGAAAATCACTGGTAGTTTATTTTTCGCTCGCTGGCGATCAGTATAACGTTGGAAACATAAAAGAAGGAAATACTTCAATCATCGCAAAGTTCATTGCAGAAGAAACAGGCTCAGAGCTTTTTGAACTTGAAACTCAAAAGCCTTATCCAACCGACAGCTACAGCCGCCTGACTCAGATTGCAAAAGACGAGCAGAACAAAAAAGCCCGCCCAGCCCTCAAAGCTGATATCGACATCACCGCATACGACACAATTTACATCGGCTATCCAATCTGGTGGGGAGACATGCCAATGCCGCTTTACACATTCTTAGAAGCCCGCGACTGGAAGGGAAAAACAATCATTCCATTCTGCACTCACGAAGGAAGCGGACTGGCCGGAACAGAAAGCCGCATCCGTTCAACCTGCAAGGGCGCAAGCGTAGAAAAAGGACTTGCCGTTCAGGGAAAGGTTGCCCAGACTAACAGAAGTGCCGTTAAAAAGGCGGTTCAGGACTGGCTGGCAAAATTGGGTAAGTAGGAAACTTGCATGAAAATAGGTCTGAAAACATTTTTAATTGCAGGAGTTTTTTCTATGATGACAGCTACTATTTTTGCACAGGCTCCGGCCTTTGATCTTAAAAAAGGCATTGTAAAACTCAATTCAGGACACGAAATGCCAATTCTTGGAATAGGAACATTCTATCTTTCGTCAGACCAGGCAGAAAACTCCGTTTACTGGGCTCTCAAAGCCGGAATGAGACTGATTGACACCGCCCGCATTTACGGAAACGAAGAAGGTGTTGGCTGCGGAATCAGTCGTGCAATCAAAGAAGAAATCTGCAAGCGAGAAGAAATTTTTGTTACCACAAAAATGTGGACCAGCGATTTTTCAAACGGAGACGCAGCTGTGGACGCTTCCCTCAAACGACTTGGCCTGGGCTACATTGACCTGATGATTCTTCACCACTCTCAACCACGGAATGATGTCGATGCCTACAAAGCAATGGTGCGCGCGGTAAAGGCCGGAAAGCTTCGTTCAATCGGACTTTCAAACTACTACGAACCGGGTGATTTTGACCGCCTTGTAAAAGCCACAAGTATTAAGCCTGCCCTTTTGCAGAACGAAACCCATCCATACCACCAGAGCGGAAAAATGAAGGCCCACATCGCAAAGTACGGCACTGTTATAGAAAGCTGGTTCCGTCGCAAGCCTTCGGCTTGCTTACCGAGTTTCCGCTTTGCGTAAACTCGCACAATAAATTTCTGCGGGGCTGTCCCAAAAGTATGGGGCAGCTCTAATTTTTTTAAATTTACAAGTGAATTCAAATCTGCTAAAATTTAAAATGAGCAGAGGCGTAAGCGATAAAATCACATACAA
>JAJJLB010019096.1:0-12759 GCA_023806845.1 Diplodinium flabellum
CTAATATTCTAATTTTAAATAATAAAAATGGTTTGGATGTTCTTAAACCTATTAAATTAATTCAAACAAGTTTACCCTATAATTTTACTTCTAATTTTTTCTTCTTTTTACTTCAAAATAATAAAATTCAAAAAAATATTATTCCAAAAATAAAAACATTTATTATTAATTATTTTATAGAACAGCATAGATTAGGAAATACTACTATAGATTCATTAATATTATTATTAGATGTTTCACCAGATGATTCTTTTCGTATTGAGTTATTAAATGAAATGGATAATTTTATAATGCCTGAAAATGATTTTTATCAAAAAGAGGAAAATAAAACATTTATTTTATTTAAATTATTTAATGAGAAATTTTCTCATTTAATAAAAAAAAATTTAAAAGGTAAATATTTAGTAGAAACAGTAAAATTAAAAAATAAAATATATAATGATTTAAGCACAGGAAATGTTGTATATGAAACAATTGAATCTTTATTGGAAAATGAAAAAAATTTTTTATCAAAAATTATAGTAATTACTGATTTTAATGAAAAAGAAGCAAAAAAAGTACTTGATAAAGTAAAAGATTTTATAAAAAAATGCATAGTTAAATTTGATGTTTTTGATAAAATTATAGAATATTATACAACATTTTATAATGATTCAAAAAGAGAATTAATTGAAATAATAAAAGATAATATAAAATTAGTAAAACAAAGAACTATAAAAAATGTTTTAGATTTAAATATTAAAAAATATGTAGAAAATGAAAAATTTAATTATGATGAATGTATTAAAGATAGTGAAAATTTAAAATATAAATATTCACTGTTTTTTATGCCTATATATAGGGAAAAATATGAAAATGAACATTTAGAAAAAACAGAAGATGAAATATTTACTTCAACAATTGCAGCAATGAAAGATACTTTTACTAAAATAGTTAATCAAAAAGAGACAAAAGAACCATTTTTTGAAATAAATTATAATGAAATAGTTTTAAGAATAATTCAAAATCAAAATAATAATATAAAAGATGAAATACTATTTGTATCTAAAGAATTAAAAGATTTAAATAAAGATAATTATATTAAAAATAATTTATTAACTGATTTAATTTATTTTTCATTTAGGAATAAAGTATCTGTTTTACTTCAAGGAATTATTTATTTTATAGAAACATTTAATAAAATAAAAGAAATACAAACAACTGATTTTTTTGATATTATTCAATCAACATATAATAAAGTTAACAAAAATAATGTAACTGCTGATGAAATAAAAGAATCTATAGATTTATTAAATAAATATGATTATAGTGTTATGAAAGAAACAACTTCTTTAATGGAGTTTTATGAATTGCTACTAGGGAAAGAAGAAGCCATTACTTTTATTAAAAAAATAAAAGAATCACAATTAGAAATTAGAAATTTAAATGAATTTATAGATGAACAAGAAAATTCTCAATTAACTACAACAGATATTGATAATTTATTAGGTATATATAACTTTATTAATGCCATGATGGAAGATCCTAAAATTTCTACAGATTATGAATTAATTGATATATTTAAAAAATCTTTTAATAAAGAAAAAAATATTATGATTAAAATGAAAGAATATTTAAAATGTTATGGTGAAATAATTCAATTATATAAATTATATGATGAAAACCCAGAGGTAACTGTACAAAAAGTAAATAAAATATTAAAAGATTCCTTTGTTGACTTTTATAAAGATGAAAAAACTAATTTATTTACTTTTAAAATAAGATATTTAAATCAAAGTAATGTTAGTAAAGATGTTGATATAAATGAATTAATTGAATTAAGATATAAAATATATATGTCTAGTACTGGTACAAATTTAATAACTGAAGAAAATAAGGGAAATAAAGGAAATAAAGAAATAATCACAAATAAATTTGTATCTTTAATTGATAATATGAGTCAATTAAATAATACTTTAAATAGTTTGATTAAATCAGGATATCCCTATATTAATAAATTTTCATTACAAATACAAAATTCAGAAGCATTTTCTGAAAAAGAAAAAAACAAAAATTTAGAAAAAATAATAGAGGAATATAAATCAGAAGAGAAAAAATTTAAAAAAATAATTAAAAGAGGATATGAAACAAAACCTCTTTTAAGATTGTTTTATGCTTATCAATTCATTCAATTACATGAACAAATAATGAAATCCCAAAATAAAGATGATGAAGAAGATACAAAACCAAATAAAAATTTCATGGGATTAATTAATTATATGACATTGAATCAAATATCTGACTTTGATATAGATTTTAAAGTAAACAAAAATTTAGATTGTATTGCAAATATTAATAATTATTTAGAATTATTATTAAATAAAAATAATGTTAATATTGAACAAATATATAATACAAATAAAATTTTAGATAATATACAATTAGCACCAGGGTTATATAGAAAAACAAAAGATTTAAATACAGATTTAAATGTTGATATAATTAATTTATATACAAATTTAACTGGTAATTTACCCATAATTAATACTTTTCTTTTATGCAATGAGGAAACAAGAATTGAAGAAATAAAATCATTTTTATATAGGGCAATATATAATGATAAACGAATACTATTTGTTATTGCTAATATGGAATATTTAAGTTTATCTATAACTCAAAGAATTTTAAGAGCATTAAGAAAATTATATAAATCAAAAAATAGAAATATTAAATCAATTTTGGTATTTATTTATGAAAAAACAGATTCAGGCTTATCAAGAGATTTAGAGAAAATAATCCCTGATAAAAATATACTAAATAAAAATTATATGAATAAACCTGAAGAAAAAAATAAAAAATTAGAGGATATTGTAGTATATTCTTCTTTATATTCTGGATATGGTAAAACTACAGAAATAATATATAGTGTAAAAGATAAAAGTGGAGACTATTATTATTTACCAATAGGAGGTACTTTTACTAGAGATTATGTCATAAAAAATTTAAAAAATTTAAAATTAGAAACCCAAGATTGTAAATATATATTTTTACATATTGATTTATCAGATACTGATAAAGATGAATTAATGAGTGAAATATTATTCAAATTAATAATTTTAAGATATTTAGATTCAAATGAACAAATTTTTTATTTAGGGTATGATATTAATATAATTATAGAAATTCCCCAAGGTTTTATCGATTTTGAACAAAAATTCAAAATGTTAACTTTATTTAAAAAAGAATATATAGATAAATTAAGGCCTCTAAGAATTGAACCAAATGCAGTCTATTTCAGACAATCTGATATATCAATAGTAGCAGAAGTTCTAATATTATATGAAGAAAATAAAATAGGAAAAAAAAATATTGATTTAGATATGCCAATAGATAGAGAAGATGCAGAAAAATACGAAACAATAATTAATAAATATTTTAATGTAGAAAATCAAAATTATTACCAAAAAATGAATTTTATAAAAATACTATCTTTACAATTTAAAAAATTAACAGAAAATTTTTATTTTAATTATGATTTCGCTTTTATGAATGGAATACATGAAATGATAAAAAAAGCAAGAACATCAGTAGTGAAAAATTTTATAGCATTAACAAAAGTTTTTACTCGTTCCCCATATGATCAATTATTAATAAAGAAACAAACTGAATCAGTTGATTTATATAACAGATATGATCAAAGTTTAGCCATAGAAAAGGCTATTACAGCTTTGGAAAATCAAAAACAAGAAATATTTAGTTTTGATCATATTAAGCCAAGCTTAGTATTGTTTAATAGAGATGGTATGTCAATAAGTATTATATCAAATGCAGATAAAAATGATGAAGAATATAAAGATTTACAAACTTTATGGAATTCAAATAATCCAAATCCAAGAAAAGTAAATCCTTTAATTGATTATAAAAAAATGCTACATGATGAATTTTTAGATGAAATAAAAAAATTATTTTCTTTGGATGCTCTTAGCAAAGAAAAGTTAAGAGAAATTTGTGTTAAAGCAGGAAATTATATTTTCGTATGTGATAATTTTATAAAAATTGTAAGAATTTTATTAAATATCGAAGCAAAAATACCTGTAATATTAATGGGGGAGACAGGAGTTGGAAAAACAAAAATTTTGGAAATGTTGGCCACTTTATATGGAAAAGGAAAATTAAATTGGAAAAAGAAAGAAATTCATGCCGGGACAACAGATGAAGAAATTGTTGAATTTATTGAACAAATTATTAAAGAAGATAATGAAGAAAATAAAGATAAAGATTTAACTTGGGTATTTTTTGATGAAATAAATACTTGTAATTCTTTAGGGTTAATAACTGAAATAATGTGTAAACATACTTATTTAGGAAAAAAAATAAATGATAATTTTGTATTTTTAGGTGCATGTAATCCTTATCGTGTTTTAAATAAAAAAATGAGAGAAAGTGGATTAGTTTATTATAATACAAAAGATAAAAGTAAATTAAATAATTTAGTATATTCTGTAAATCCTTTACCACATTCTTTACTTAATTTTGTTTTTGATTTTGGCTCTTTAAGAGCTGAAGATGAAAGAAAATATATTCATAATACTATAGTTTCCATTATAGAAAATATTATGGAAAACAATATAATTAAAAATATATCAAAATCTGATTTAGATGAATTAATCGAAAAAATAATTGACAGTATTGTTATATGCCATAAATTTATAAGAGAAAAATATGATAAATCTTCAGTTAGTATGCGTGAAATAAGAAGATTTGGAATATTTTTTGAATATTTTATAAAATATTTTTCAAATATAAATTATTCAGATTATAAAAAAATGTTTTTAAGTTTAAATATGACTTTATATTTATGTTATTATTTAAGACTAAATGATAAGGCATATAGAAGAGAATTAGCAGAACAATTAAATTATTTATATCCAAGAAGTAGTTTCTTATATGTACCTGAACATGAAATAAAGAAAATAACCAAAGAAATGAAAATAGAAAAAGGGAAAGGAATTGCATTAAATAGGGCATTAAGAGAAAATCTTTTTACATGTTTTACTTGTATTATAAACAATGTCCCATTAATTATTGTTGGAAAACCTGGTACAGGTAAATCATTAAGTTTCCAAATATTATATAATTCAATGAAAGGAGAATATTCTGAAAGTAAATTATTTAAGGATAAAGGAAAATTATATAGATATTATTATCAAGGATCAGAAACAAGTACAGCAGAAGGTATAAAACAAGTTTTTATGAAAGCATTAGCCTCTAAAGAATCTCAAACAGGTAAGCAAGAAAAAGAAATAATACCATTAGTTTTCTTTGATGAAATGGGATTGGCCGAAAGATCAAGTAATAATCCTTTAAAAGTTATACACTTCCTTTTAGAAAAAGATACAAAAGATTCTGTACCATTTTTAGGTATATCTAATTGGAAATTAGATGCTGCTAAAATTAATAGAGCTTTAGGTTTAACTATTACAGATTATGATATTCAAGATTTAGAAGAAACTGCAATTTCCATTGCAGAAGCTATGGATGATGGATTAACTCATAAATATAATTATTTTTTTAAAACTTTAGCAAATACTTATAATAAATATTTATTAGACAATCAAAAAAATGGAAAAGAAAATAAAGATTTTCATGGAAATAGAGATTTTTATAATTTAATAAAAAATGCTATGAGGGAATTAATTTTAAGGAAAAATGAAATAAATAAAAATGAAAAAAATATTTTGACTGAAGTTGGTATACTTAGTTTAGAAAGAAATTTTGGAGGACTAGAAAATAGTACTAAAATTATTAAAGATATGT
This sequence comes from Diplodinium flabellum, assembly GCA_023806845.1. Classification (NCBI taxonomy): domain Eukaryota; phylum Ciliophora; class Litostomatea; order Entodiniomorphida; family Ophryoscolecidae; genus Diplodinium; species Diplodinium flabellum. The sequence continues at coordinate 5,797 of JAJJLB010019096.1, forward strand.
TTAAAAATGAATTTAAATATAAATTTGATGAAAATGTTAAAATTGATAGAAAAATTGATGTTTTAGATATAATAGAAAAAAATATTAAAGATCCAAATAGTAGATATTTAATGCTAATTTCAGATGGAAATGATTCAAGTGAAATTTTAAAATATTTATTAAAAAATTTGAATAGAAAATATACAGAATTAGTTGGAAGTAAATATAAATCAGATATTAAATCAGGTAGATATAGTGAAGAAATTTTAAATAAAATAAAATATATAATGGAAACTGATGATATATTAATTTTAAGAGATTTGGATATGATATATCCTTCTTTATATGATTTATTTAATCAAAATTTCACAATAATGGGAAATAAACAATTTGCAAGAATTGCATTTGAATATGCAAAAATATCTTCAGAAGTTAATCGTAATTTCCATGCTGTTGTATTAGTTAATAATATACAAATACAAAATTTAAAATTAGATCCACCATTTTTAAATAGATTCGAAAAACATATTGTTAGTTTTAGAATGCTTTTAGACAATGATGATATAGCCATAGCCAAAAAAATAACTGATTATATTAAAGTAGTTTCAACATATAATAATAATAAAAAATTAAAATTAGATTTAGAAAAATTATTTATTAATTGTAAACAACATGATATTGAAGGTATAGTATTTAAAATTAAAAATGATAATCCTAATTTATTAAAACAAAAAGGAACAAATGAATATGAATCATTTATAATCAAAGAAGTATTAAAAAAAATTGTTCCATCTTTTTGCCAAGATATTATTGTATCAATAAAATCATCTGATTTAAATAATAAATATAATCAATTTAATGAAATAATATTTGATATTTATAAAAAATCTTCTTATAATAATTTTGATTCATTTTTCAAAAAAATACAATTACCAAGAAATATTATTTATACATTTAGTAAAATGAATGAAAATATATTCGAAGAAAATAAAATTATAGTAAATAAATTTGGTTCTTTTAGTAAACAAACAGCAGTTATAGAAAATATTGATTCAATTAAATCAGAAACTGAATTATTATATATATTAAAACAAATGTCATATAATCAAAATAAAAATTTATTAATATTAAAATTTGGTGAAAATGATATTAATAAAGTAAATTCAGTTAATTATTTAATAAATAATTATATAAAAGAAAATAAAAAACTAGAAAATAAATTAATAATATTTATTATTCATCAAAAAAGACATTCAATAAAAGAAAAAACTAAAAATAAAAATAAAAAAATTATTATACCTGATTTAATTCCATTTATTAATGATGAATATTATCAAATATTTATTGATAATTTACAAGGAAATGAAAAAATGGATTTATTCAAAGTTATATCACAACAAACTGAGTTATTAACTATGGAATATATTAGAGAATCAAATTTAATAGAAAATAGAATTTATGCAATTTTAAATAATATAAAATATAATATTTTATTTGAAACACAAAAAATAAATAATAATAATTATATTGATGTAATTGCAACTAAAATAATTGAAAATAATAAAATAAAAGATTTATTAAAAAAAAATATTGAAAAACAAGGAAAAAATATGAGTAGTATAATAAATGAAGTATATACTTCAGACAATTTAGAAGTTAATGATATTGACTTTTTTGAAGTTCTTAATAGTAAATTAAGTAATTATTTATCATTATGCTTATTAAAAGTAATTTTTGCTGGATTGAAAGAAAATATATTTAATCAAATTTTAATAAATGACAATTTTGATTTAATTATGCAAAATAATTATTTCAATAGTATGATAATTTCATTTTTTGAAAATATAACTTTTAATTTCATAGTAAAAATGGGAATAAATATGAATAAAATTACAATATATAATGGTTTACAAATACCTCAAAGTAAAATATATTTAGATAAAATTGTAAAATATGTTGATGATGATATATGCACAAGATTTATTGATAATGAAAATACTTTAAGAATTAATTATGATAAACCAGAAATGATAAATGATATACAAAATAATTATACAAAACAAAATAAAAAATTTGAAGAAAATATATTAGTTGAATTAAATAAGCATGAATTTTTCAAAGAAATATATTGTCAAAAATATGAAGAAATTAAAAAATTAATGAGAGAAGATTATCTTAAATATTATACAATAAAAATAATAGAAAAAAAGCAAATAAAAGATTATATAGTAAATGAAAATATTTTAGATATATTATTATTACTACTTAAAATAAAAATGGCAGAAGAAAAATCTGTAAAATATGTAAGATTTTCAGAAGATATTGATGAATTTGTAAAAATAATTTTGTTTACCCAAGGATATAAAGAAGATATATTAAATTTAATAGATATATTTATAGATATTAAAAATTATTATAATATAGATAAATATATGATAGATATATTAGATCAAAATATTATTAAATATGAAGTATCAAATAGAAATCAAAGATATACTAAAAAAGTAAATCTTTTCTTTGTCCATATAGTTGAATCTTTAATAAGAGGAATATTATTATATAGTATTGAATTATTAAAAAAAGATAACTTTAAATTTTATGAATTTTTCTTCACGTTTACTTCAATAGAAGCAAATTTACAAAAAATAAATATAAAATATAATTTAAAAAGTAAAGAAATATATAATTTAACATCAATTATCAAAATTTATGAATGTTATAAATTAAATCAAGAACAATTTGAAAAAAATTATGAAAAAATAGTGAATAATTTATTAAAGCAATCATTTTTATTATATGACGATAATAATTATGATGGATTATACAAAGAAATTTTAGAATTAAATAAAATATTTAACGATACATTTGAAGAAAAAACTGATGATTATGCAAATTTAATATTTTTCATATTTAGACAAGAATATCAAAATATAAATAATGAAGGTATTAAAATAAAATTAATTCAAAATATTTTTGATAATGAATTATTAATTAAAAAAAGTTATATATTTTTAGTAGATACAATGAAAAATCTTAAACCAGAAGTATATGATAAAAAAAATAAAGAAAGAAATGATGAAGAATTACTTGTTAAAAATTTCTTAAATTTAAAAGATAATGTAAAATTATACAATTATAGAGATTTATATAGTTTCTTTAATTCAATCAAATCAATAGAATTTAATGAATTATTATTATATTTTTTGGAAAATCAATGTCAATCCTATTTTAAAGAAATATTAAATATTTATGATAATAAATTTTCAGAAAAGTGTTGTGAAGCCATTTTATTAAATACTTCTTTCAAATATTTAAAAAAATGTGTTCAATATATATATGAAAATAAAGATAAATATGAGAATAATATATTAAAAATATATGCAATTGCTTATATCAAAATATATTTCTATTATTTTGTTGAAATTAATTATAATTATTTTGATATGGTTAATTTTACTGACATAAATAATTTATTAATGGATGGAGGTGAGAATTTGCAATATATAAGAAATATGAGAAATATTTATATATTTAGGTTATATTTCAAAAAATTCGATAATTTTGAACAATTTAAAAATTATGATTTTGAATCAAAAGACCTTCTAATATCTAGAGATTTAGCTAATACTATGAAAAAAGAAGCAGAAAATAATGTAGATTATATTTTTAAAGATAGTTTTATTAATCCAAATATTTTTGATAAATATAAAGACTTTTTCCAAATATTAAATATATTTATTTTAGATAATAATAAAACTGTCAATTTTAATTTTGAAGAAGTAAATAAAAATTTTGATATATTTTATTGTTGTTTAGTAAATAAAATGATTTCATATTTATATGGAAATAATAAAAATTTAATAAAAGAAAAAATGACTTATTTATGTGATTCAACAATTGATAAAATAAATATGGGAGAAGATGGCAAAACAATTTATAAATATTTATTCAATAATAATTTATTACAAAATAATATATTCAAAAAAATAATAGATGATCCCTTTCCTCAAGAAGATTTTGAAATTTTATTGTATATTTTAAGAATAATATTTAATTCCCAAATGAATAATTCAAAAAACTTTTATAATAATTTATTGGGAAAAAACACAAGTAAATTTATTTCTGAAAATTATATACCTGGTTCTTTCCCTTTTATGAATGAATATATAAAATCTTATAATTATTTATCTTCTAAATTCCCAGCAAAAGAATTAATGGGATATTATATTTGTAAAGATTGTGGATATGTCTATGAAATAAGGCCATGTACTTTCCCTGTACATACATATAATTGCCCTCATGGTCATATTATAGGAGGAACAAATCATATTTTATCTAAAAAAGATTTTAGAATATTTAATGATCAACAACATATAAATGAATTTTGTAGAAATAGAAATCAAAATTATATCAATAGTTTTCAATCTATGACACTTGCTGATTTTAAAAAGAATCATGTTGATAAATATTTATTACATAAAGAAAAAGGAATATTAGAAAATTTCACAGTTGAAGATTTTGATAAAAATAACCCTGTTAGAGAATTAAATAATTTAACATATAGATTTTTAAATATGATTTTATATTCATATTTATTAGGTTCTTATATATTAAATCATTTAACTGTTGAAGAAATGAGAAAGTATTTAGTTGATAATTTATTCCCACATTCATTATTTGGAATAATTAAAAAAAATTGGGAAATTTTAGATAATGCTTTAAAAAATATAGGATTTGCTAATATAAATGTATTCATAAACATGAAATTTAATGAAATAATGAATTTTATAAATAATTTAAAAGATGTTGATACCCCTGAAAAATTAGATCAATATGAAAAATCAGTAGATAAATTTATTACTGAAATTTTAAATAATAAAAAATTAGCAGAAGAAATAAATAATGAATATAAAGATATAAATAGTAAATTACTTTGTTTTAATCCACAAAGTATAAAAGAAATAATTCAATCAAATTATCCCCCATCTATATATTCACAAGTAACTTATCCAGATATACAATATTATCAAGTTTCTAAAATGATAAATATGGATACATTTATAAATAAATTTAATTCATCAGAAGAAAACAAAAAAAAATATGCTTTAATAAATATATTAATTAATAAAGATTCTGATTTGACCAAAAATGCAATAAATATGAAAAATTTAATATCCATAAATAAATTAATAAATCTCTTATTAAATATATATTCTTACAAAATTAGTAGAGATGAAGCAAAAAATAAAATTTTAAAAGAAGTAATTCCAGATATAATAAAGACATATAATGAAATAAATACAGTACAAATAAATAATAATGATGATTTTATAGAAGAATATATAAATCCATTTATTAAAAGTTGGAATGAAATAAAGAAGAATTCTGTCCAATATAAATGTAGAGTTTTAAGAAATTTAGAAAAAGGAGAAAAACCATATGAAATGAAAATAGATAATAGATTATGTGACTTTTTAGTTGATGATGGAGATAAAGAAGGTGGTATGTTTTTAGCAGCGGCTTATCAATATTTAATAGAATGCCAAAATACTTTTATTGATAATATAATTGCAAAAAATAATATTCAAGGAATTTTAAATAGTTATGTTTCTCAATTAGAACAAAAAATAAATATTCAAGATGCAACAAAAACTGAAATAATTAATTTAGATGACAATGTTTTTAATTTATTAAATAAATTAATTATATCAAATTCAATGAGAAATATTTTCACAAATAAAAAAGATAAAATAAATTATAATAATTATAATGATATAATATTTAATTATGATATTATTGAAGAAGAATTAGGAAAACAAATTTTACCAGGACTTAAAAAATTTAATAGTGATAAAATTAAATTTGTGACTTATTTATATGAAGGATTTAGAGGTGAAAATAGCAGTGTTTTAGTTGATTTCACTAATAAATATAACCCAAGAGAATTAGAAGAAGGAGAAAAAAATGCACTAAATGAATTACTTGAAAATAATAATAATAGTAGATTTTATAATGATGTATTTTCATCTTTACAAATTTTAATGAATGAAATAATAAAAGAAAATTATAATAAAAATTATTTATTATATAAAGTAATAGAATCCAAACCAAATTATATCATATTAAATGCAAATTTAGTAGATTTTTTCAGAAAACAATATGAATATTATGCTGATATGGATTTCATTTACTTTTCAGTTGATTCATTATTAGAAATATTTAATTATTTTGAAGCCTTATGTTGGAAAGAAATGGAAAAAAATATACCTATAGATTATGAAATGGAATTACCAGAAAATATTAAAAATGAAATAAATACATATTTTGATAAAAATATAAATGAAAAAAAAATAATTAATAAAGATAATTTTACTTCTGCATTAAGAAAATTAATATCAAGGTCAATATCTGGTACTAGACAGGAAATGGAAATAAAAACTGATGCGGAATTAAAATATTATATAATAAGAGAAGATCTATGGAGTAAAACAACTTTAGATACTGATGGATTTGAAAATGAAATAGATGATATTTTCAAAAGTAAAATTTTAGTTGGGCAAACTATGGAATTATATAAGTTATTAGATGGAAATACTATATTATATGATAAATTATATAAAAATAAGGCAAAAGAAAAAAATGAAGAAAACGAATTCCAAATTAGCAAGGATTTAGATAAAATAAAAACTGAAAATAAAAATGTAATTAATGAAGGTGAAGAAGTTAGTACTAGTCATAAAGATAGCAAAGAAGATGATAACTCGGATGAAGAAAATGATGAAGAATCATCAGAAGAAGATTTTAGACTTAATGAATTATAAAAATATTTAATTTATAATTTTAGATTAAAATATATATTATATATTTAATAAAATATAATTAATTTAAACTAATAATTAATAATATATTTAACATTTTTAATATTATAATTATTCATTGGGGATTGGGGATTGGGGATTGGGGATTGGGGATTGGGGATTGGGG
>JAJJLB010019097.1:0-12714 GCA_023806845.1 Diplodinium flabellum
CCCAATCCCCAATCCCAATCCCCAATCCCCAATCCCCAATCCCCATATTTTTTTATTTTTATTAATTAATACAAATATAAATATTAAAATAATTTTTTTATAAAAAAAATAATTAATAAAAATATTTAAATTTAATTAATTTTTAAGTTTTTTAAATATTCATTTACTTAATATATCTATTTTAATCTAAAGAATATTATTTTTTCATTTTAGCACCAGCACCTTTTTTGATCTTCTTCTTACCTCCATATCCTAATGTCTGATTTGTATTATTTGGATTATTAGTTGTATTTAGTATTATTGTTGGCTCTTCTTTTTTAACATTAAATTTATCCTTTTCTTCTAATAAAATTTTTTTCTCTTCTTTTCCTATAATATTATAAAAGTCTAAAGAATGCTTAACTTCCAAAGAAAAAGAAAAATTCCCAATATATTTCTTTATTAAATCATTAAAATCAATATCTTTATTAAAAATTTTATTGTTCCATAAGTACTTTCTTTCTAAACAAATATAAAGTTTTAAATTAGGATCAACATTTTCTTTTTTATTATCATTTAATAAATACCTTGTAATAAATCTTCTTACTGCAGATGCAATTTCATTTTTTGTTATAATTGTATCATTATGTATTTTATCAAAATAAGTTTCTATTTCATTTTTATAACTTTTATCTAAAGAGACTTTAAATTTATTATCAATTTTATCTTTTAAATCATCATAACATAAATGTTCCATATATAATATTGAATTTAATAATTTTTCTATAATTATATCTTTCCCTTCTTCATTAAAAAAGTTGACAAATGGAATGCAAAAATTAATATATTTTTTTTTGGCATTTTCAATAAAATTAATTATTTTAGTATCTTTTTTTTCATGATAACTATTATTTAAATAATTAACTAATAAAATAAAAGATTCATACAAAATATCAAAATTATTATATTCACGCTTAGCATATGTAATTATTTTTTTTTTGTCTTCTTCATTTAATTCTTTTTCTCCATAATTTTTGCCAAATTTAATTAGAAAGTCATAATTTATAAATCTAAATCCTTCATTTTGGTAAATAATATAATTTAATTCTTTTTCATTAAATAAGCATTTATTAGGCAATAAAATTTTTCCAAGTTCTTTTTCAATTTTTTCATAATCATAAATAAAATCATTGATATTTTCATTATCTCTTTCGGAATATATCATCAAAATTTCTAGAAAATTAATATAATATGTTTTTTTAAAATATTTCTCAATTTGTAATATTTGCATTTTATTTGCATTTTGAACTTTTATTGTTTTTTCAATCTGTGGTATATAACAACTCAAAATATTATTATTTTTTGTCTTGTATGCTTCGATTATTGGCTTTAAAAATGAATTTTGATATTCAATAAATTTATGTAAACCATTTGCAATAAAAATTCCATAATCTTTATCATCATTTAAGAAATATGCTAATCTTTCATTATTTTCAAATTTTTCTATGAATTTATCAGATTTTGTTATATTTTCATTATATTTTTTCATATCATTTTTTAAATAAACATTCCAGATTTTTTTAAATTTATCAAATTTTTCTCTGAATTTTTCATCATTTTTATAAATTTCTTCTAAATTTAAACTTCTTTCTCCTTTGCTTGCTTCATTTCTTGAAATTTTAGAAGAATAATAATTTATCATTGAATTTACAAAATCATTATAATCTGAAAGATATTTTAGCATTTCAGGGCCAGATATATCTGTATCTTTGCTTATATCTAATATATATTTAATATACTGAGCAAGTAAGGGGTATTTTTCACTATTTTGATTTGAAGATAAAAATTTTGATTTAAAATTATCTATTGATGGATATTCAACATATATAAAATACTCATTAAATGGATATATATCTTTATTTGGAATTATTGTTTTTTTTAAAATATTAATATAAGTATCTTCACCTAGTTCATCTTTTAAATTATTAGAAAAATTATTTATTTTTTCCAATGAATCATCATTTAATAGTTCTAAAGAATTTTTTTCATTAAATATTAAAATAATGAAATAAAAATATATTGTATTTGAAATTTTTGATTTTTCACAAATTTCTTGAATGATTTTATTTTCTTCACCTTTTAAAGAATTTTTTTTATTGCAAAGGAAATAAACAAATTTTTTTAGATATATTTTTAAAAAAGAAATAACAAATAATTTCACTAAATTTTCATTACAAAATTTATTATAGTATTTTTCATATTCATCATCTTCTAATATTTTTGAATATTCTTTATAAGTATCAAAAAATTCAGATATAATATAGTCTTCCAAATTTGGAAGAGAATCAAAATATAAATTTATTATAGAATCAAATATTTTAATGACTATTTTTTCAATAGCTTTTTTGGAATCATTTAATAATGGGAAATAGGTATCTTCATTAGATATATAGTCTAAAGCATCTTCAATACTATCCTTATCAGGTTTTATATATTCTTCAATTAAAATTTTGATTAATAATATATTTGGTTGTATTAAATCATCATCTTTCAAAATTGTTTCAACAATATATTTTCTATATTTTTCATTATATTCTTTATTAAATTCATCAAATAATATTGAAGAAAAAGAATTTTGAAATTTTATATTATTTTTTTCTTTTTCTTTATAAAAATCATAATAATTTTTTAAATTTTCTTTTAATTTTTTTTCTTCCTCTGTATCTTCTATATCATTTTCTTTATTTTCTTCATTTTGATTTTTTAATTTTGGACCTTTTACATTTTTTTTATTTTCTAATTTATTTATATCAATAATTTTTTTTTGTATAAATTCAATTATAATTTTTTTATCTTTTTCTATATTTTCTTCATTATTGTTAAAAGATAGCATATTAATTATATTTATTACTTCATCTAATAAATATATTTCCTTACAAGTTAAATTTAGACTATTATTGAGTGATAATAATGAATAATACATATTGTTTAAATTATTTATTAAAACTTCGAGTTCATTTTGATCTTTTATTGATGAAAAAATATTATTTATATTTAAAATAAGAATTTTAATTAAAGAGCCAATGATATTATAGAAAATTTTATTGGGTATCTTAATATTTTGGCTTATATTAAGTTCTTCATATTCATTATTTAATTCTAGTATTATATTTTTTATTTTTTCAAGTAAGTTTGAAATATCAAATGAATTCAAAAAATCGAAAAATTTAATTATTGTTGTTATTTCCATTGAATAAGATTCAATCCAATTTAATTGAGAAGATAATATTTTGATATCAACATTATTAATTAATCCAAACTTATTATCCAATATTATTTTCATAAATGATAATATTTTATCTATATTTAAATTCTCTTCCTTATAATTTTTGTAGATGAAAAATATTAAATAATCTTCCAACAAATACCCATAAAATTTAGATTTCTGTGCATATCCAAGTTTTTCAATATTTTTTAATATTGTATTATTATTTACACTATCTTCAGTATACTTATTAAAAAAAGAGATACCTAGATCATATTGTTTTTTACCTTCTTCTAATTCTTCTTTTTCTTCAAAATAATTATTTTTAAATTGTTCTTCAGTCTCTCTATATTGTTTTATTATATTTGTAGTTATATAATTATTTATTTCTTCTAGTATTTTTTTTGAAGGTAAATTAAAACCAAAAATAATATCAAGCTTAATTTCATCTTCAGGCACTTTATCTTTTAAATTTATATAGTTTATAAAAATTTCTTTTATTATTTCATTAAATTCAGTATCTTCAATATTATTATTTTGAATATATTTTTTTTTATTATTTAATATGCTAGAAAAATAATAAATATTTTCAAGTTCTACATAAAGTATTTTAAATTGATTTATATAATTTTTTGTTAGTACTTTTTTAACTATATCAAAAATACAAATATCACCTTTAGTAAATTTTTCTTCTTTTATTATTTTTTCAAATAAATTTTCTTCTCTTTTAATTTCTTCATCTTTATATTTTAAATTTTTTATTATTAATTCATCAATTATTTTAACCAAATGCTCATCTTTTTTAAATAATTCTATTAAATCATCTATATATTTATATTTATTTATTTTTTCTTTATTAGCATTAAAAGAATATTCAAATAAAGATAAAGAAGTATTTAAATTATATAAAAATATTGTTTTTAAATCTAAAAAAGCTTTATATAAATCATAATCTTTCATTTTCAACATTTTATCTAAAGTAATAATTTTTCCTTCATTATCATAATAATCTTGGCCATTTATATCATCAATAAATATTTGATTATATCCAGCCAAATTTGATAATGTATTTGTTAATATTTTTTCTTTATATAAGATTTCTGAATCTTTTTTATGAATTCTTTCTAAATGAATTAAAAATATAAATAATTTTTTATTAGTAAATTGCTTTTTGTTTTTAAATTCTCTTTCTTTATTTTCAATTATTGATTTTAAATAATCAATTGTATAAAATTCTAAAGGTAATAATTTAATTATACATATTTTATATTTATTATTTTCTAAAAATTCTTCAATTTCTTTTTCTAAAATAAATTCATTTTTAATTAATGAAATTCTTATAAATTTAATATTTTGTTCATTTAATTTATCTGAGTCTAATGCTTTTATATTATATGAATATAAATTGTCTTTATTAATTGGATCAATAATTCTTGTAAAAGTATAAATAATTATTTTATTAATTTCATCTTCATATTTTGATAAAAAGCTTTTCATATTACTATGAATATTTTTATTATAATTAACTAATATTTTAGTATAAAAATTATTATATTCATCATCTTCTTCCCAAATATCTTTATTATTTAATAAAATTAATATAATATCCTGAGGTAATATAACACATAATTTGGAAACTAATATATTTTCTAATTTTTCATAATAATCTTCATTTTCATTTTTTAATTTTTGAGATTCCATAAAAACAATTCCATTTATTTCTTCTTCATCACAATTTATAAGAAGATTGTTTATTTTATAATCAAATAATTTTAATTTATTTTCATCATATATTATCATATTTTGACATTTTTCATAAAGTTTATTAGCATATTTTTTTTGTTCATCATTCATTAAATATTCAAATGATAAATTCTGTTTTTCGAAACGATTTAAAAAAGGAATCTCTTGTTCAGGAATTTTATCTTGATCAACTATAACAATGCATCTAAAATTATTATTAACTTCAGAAAATGAATTTGTTTTATTTCCTAAAGCAATCCTAGCATATTTTTTTCCTTTGACTTTTACAAAATTTTGATTAAATAAATCATAAAGAGAGGGATAAATAGATTCCATATCCTTTAAAACTAAAATTGTATCTTTTTCAATATTCATTTTTATTTTACTTAAAATTTTCGTTGAATATTCTTCTTTTTGAATATCATCAAGAAATATACTTCCAATTAATATTGTATAGTTATTGAAGTTATTACAATCGTTAATTGATTTTAAGAAAGAAGATAATACATAAATTCCTATATTAGACTTAGTAATTAATAATAGATATCTACTTAAATAATCTTTGGAAGGGTCTTTTATATTATCCATTATTCTTTTTTTAACATTATGAATTGAATTACCTTTTTCATTTATTATATTTTTAACTTCAGAGTTGTATTTTGAGAATTTCTCTATTATTATATTAAATCCATTAGTATATTTATCATCATCAAAAGTTAATCCACCAAAATTCCTTCCTAAACTTTCAATTGATAAACAAGCTAATGTTTTTTCATCAATATCTTTGTTATTACTTTTTAAAATTCTTATTTTTGTTGAGGGATATTTTATTAAATGGTAAAAATCTCTATTTCCATGAAAATCTTGGTATTTTTTAATTATATTATTTTTATTCAATTCTTGTTTATATTCATAATAACTTGACCCTAAATTTTCAAAAAAGATTTTTATGTTTTCATCTAATTCTTCTTCTAAATATGATTTAGCAATTATAATAGAAGTAGTCTTAATATCTTCTATATTAGGATCAGGTATATTAATTGTTATACCTCTATTCATTTTTGATGAATCTAAAGCCCAATTTGATACACCTAAAAAAGAAATTTTTATATCATCTTTATTTAAATCATATTCTAATTCACTATGAATTACCTTTAATGGATTATGTGGTGAATGCTCAGCTAATCCCATTTCATCAAAATAAATAGTACTAATTTTTTTTTTGTTTTCTGAAACTTTTAATATTTCTCTTGCTTTATCGAAAACTGCTTTTACACCTTCAGATGTACTATTTAAAGCACCTTGGTAAGTACTTACATACATTTTTGGATATTTTTTAAAAAATGTATTATTTGATGAGATTCCTTTCATAGCATTATTTATTAATTGAACACTTAAGGATTTACTGCATCCTGGCTTGCCCAAAATAAATATTGGAACTTTTGTATTAATTGCCACAAATATTGAAAATAAATTTTCTAATAAGGCTCTATTTTTTGCTATACCTTTTTCAAGTTCTACATTATCTGCAATAAAATTTTCTTCTAATTCAGGTAAAAATAAAAAATCATTTATACATTCTTTCATAAATATTTGATTTAGCTTTTGAGATAATATTTTTCTCAATCCTCCCTCTCCCTCATTAATATCATCGTATTCAGTTAGACGTAAATAATACCCTAAATAAATTGATAAATTAATTGAATATAATTTTATTTGTTCATCTGTTAATTCAGAATATTTTATTTTTTCATTGTTTTTTTCTTTAATATTATCTTCAATAATAGTGTTTTTTCTGGTTATTAAATAATTTATAAAAAATTTATAAAAAATAATAAATCTTCTAATTTCTCTTAATGAAACTGATGAATTTCCATTTTTTTCTCTAATAAAATTTTGTGCAGTAACAATTAATTCACTAGCTAAATTATATAATTTTTCTTCTTTAATTGCTTGCTTAACCATATTAATGATATAATTTTTTTCATCTTGAGGATTTAAACTACCAAAATCGAAAACATAATTTAATAATGAAGGTGGCATAGGATTAACGGTATAAACTAAGTCAGACTCTTTAAATTTGTCATTTGTATTTATTTTTAATCCAACCTTTTTTTGTTTTGCTTTTTTATAAGGATTTACTGCTCCTATAAAGACAATATTTTTAGGTAATATTTTCCCTTGATATGAATGCTTACATATTATTTCACTTAATAAATCCATAGATTTGCAAGTATTTAATTCATCAAAAAATACCCATAATTTTTTTTCTTCATAAATTTGTTCATTATTTTTGTATTTTAGAATATTTTCTTCCTCTTGTTTAGCTAATAATTCAGCTTCTGGGATAACTTTTTCTTCTATAAATTTAATAATATCTTCATTAGTATGACCTGCATGAATATTATCTATTACAAGTAGGCACTCTCCATTATTTTGTAATTCACTTAATTTTCTAATTAAACTTGTTTTTCCACATCCTGTTTCTCCCATCATAATTACAGGTATATTTGCTCTTAATCTAATTAATATAAAGCACATTTTTATAAAATTATCTACTGTAAAAACATAGTCTTTTGAAATTTCTGAAAGTGGTATTAAATCATCTTTTTGAGTATCTATTGAATTTTTTAAATCTAGAATATTTTTTAATTCTTCAAGAAAATCATTTTGTGAATAATTTCTATAATTTGTTAAATGCTCTATACTTTGTAAATTTATCATATTTTTATCTTTACTTTTAATTCTTTCAATAATATCTTTTCCAGATTGAATATTCTTAAGATTTAATAAATCAATATATGTCGGATCATTAGGCTCCTTATTTGTAATTATACTAAAATAATTACTATTATTTCCTCCATGAAAAAATATCAAAGCTAAATCCATTTTCTCAAAAGATATTGATTCATGCACACATTTTTCAAGAATATCATTAGCCTTTTCTATTTCTTTATTTTCATAAAGCTTACTATTCAATAAAGTTTGAATACTTTTTTGTTCATTTAGCATTTCAGTAAAAGCCCCTTTTGTAAAATATTTAGTTAAATCAATAAATTTCCTAATAATTAAACTTCTTACTGAACAACTATTAAATCTACCTGAATCTAAAATGGTAACTGCACTTAAAAAATAATTTCTATTAAATTGTCTTAATTGATTTGCTAAAACATTAATAAAAGTAGTAATTTGATAATAAGTGGGCTTTTTAATTGTTTTTTCTATTTCTTCCATTATTAATTTTTGGCAAATTTCTTGAGTTAATTTTTTATTTTGTTCTTCAGCTTTTATGACTATTTTATTGTAATTATAATTATTTTCGTCATTTAATATTAAATCAGGTGGAGTAAATGGAAAAACAATTGCATTTTTATCAATACTATTATCTGATTTGAATAAACTTGATGTTTTTTCTGGCAATACATTTTCTTCTTTTAATAATTTTAAATATAAAGAAACTATTTTAACATTACTACAGATATCATCTGGAACTATTAAGGGTTCTAAATTATCTATTGATAATTCTTTCTTCGGAAATAACGTTAAAATTGTAAATTTAGCAAAAGTATTAACAAAACTATTTGGGATTTCTAAATATATTTTAATTTTTTTCGATAAATAAAAAATATTATTATCTTCACCATATAGTTTTGTGATTAAAATAAAATATAAAAATTCATTCATTATTGATTTATAATCTGAATCTGTATCATATAAATCAACATGTAATAATAAATTATCTTTATTATTAATATTATTTTCTTTATTTAATTTTTGTAGCCTTTTTAAAGTATTCTCTTTTGTAAAAATT
Source organism: Diplodinium flabellum (assembly GCA_023806845.1). Taxonomy (NCBI): domain Eukaryota; phylum Ciliophora; class Litostomatea; order Entodiniomorphida; family Ophryoscolecidae; genus Diplodinium; species Diplodinium flabellum. The sequence goes on from JAJJLB010019097.1 coordinate 8,799, forward strand.
CCTCCAACAGGGAAATAAATATAATCTTCTTTAGCATGATTTTTTATAAAAGTTGATTTACCCACTCCTGAATGATCTGAGCATATAACCATTATTTTTGCATCATTATTATTACTATTTTCTTCATATAATTTTATTTTGTTTATTTTATCTTGTGGAATATCTAATGGTTTAATAAATTTTAAACGAAATAATGATTTGCATAATTCATCTTTTAAATTATTATTCATTATTATTAAGCATGAATTCATTTTATTTTCAATATTTTCATTTAATTCATTTATTATTTCTAAAATAAAATTTTTTTTTTCTTCTGATAAATATTCAGTTCTTGCTAAGCAAAAATAAATGTGGTATTCACATAATATAGATCTATATAAAAAAGATAATATTTCTTCATTAGTTGTATCTTGTTTACATAATAATAATGTACTCGCTAATGGTAAATTATTCGTTAAATATTTATATGATTGGACTATTTCATTTTCTAAATTTGTGCATCCGTTAATATAAATTCCTCTATATTTTTCAAATTCATCTTTCATTTTGTTTTGGCCATATATTTTTTCCAAACTTAGTCCATTATCATCTAAAATTTTTGTTAAGGATTTTTCACATTGTTCAATAAAATTTTCGTAGAATTCGAATTTGGAAAAATCTTTTAAATTTAAATCTAGATTTTCATATTCAAAATTACTTATGTTTATTTTTTCATTATTTGTGAAATAATATAAATAATAATCTAAATTTTCATTTTTATTTTTGTTTAAAAAATAATCAAAAAACAAATGGAATTGTCGGCCATATATAAAATTAATAAATTTTTTTTTCCTATATGCATTTTTTTGAATATTTATAATATTTTCATATATATTGTTAAGATTTTCAAATAATTCATCAAAATCTTTTTTTTCTTCTCTATTAAAAAAATATGAAATTTTGAAAGAAACTGTTTCTTCTTCTTTTATTTCTTTTTCAATTTTTAATTTAATTTTTATTAATAAAAGATCATTAATTTTTTCTATTTTATCAAAATAATTTTTTATCCCATCATTGATTTTTTCAGTAAAATAATATAAATAACCTTTATATGATATTTTATTTAATATATTCATTAACTCATTAACTTGACGGACACATTCTATAAAAATTTTATTATTTTTAATTATATTTTCTTCCTCTTTTATTTTCTTTGAAAGTTCATCGTTATTTTCAATATTTCCTGATAATAAACTATCAGAAATTTTGTATCTTGTTAATGCTCTATCCCTAAGATATATTATATTATTATAATCAATTTCTTTATTAGTATTATTTTCTTCCTGATAATATGCCTTGAATTTGTTTTTATCACTATTTAATAAAATAATTTCACTTTTATTTAATATTTTTTGGATTATTTCTGTAGTAAATTTATTTTTATCAAAATTTTCATCAAAAAATTCTTTATATTGTTGATATTTATCAAAATATTTTTTTATTTCTTCCTCATATAATTGATTTATTAAAATATCTATTATTTCTTTATCCTCAATATTTTTTTGATTATTATCAATAATTTTTATTTTATATTTAATATTTTCAAATATTTCGACTATTTTTTCAAATAATAATAATTCTTCTATAGATAAAAAATTTTGGTTATTCCCACCACTTACTTCTCCTGCTAATTCTTGCAAATTTCTACAATCTTTAGATGTTATGGATAATAAAAAGCTTAAAGCTTCTTCTTTTTGATATAGTAAATTAATAATTTTAGTTATTTTTTTATTTTCAAATTCATTTATCAAATTTTTTATTTCCATATTATAAATCATTTCTTCTTTAAAATCTAGATATGATAAAAATTGATTAAACATTTCATCTGTAAATATAGTATTTGCAATATTTTGTTCTATTACATTTCTATTAAGATGACTATTTTTTAATTTTTCTTTTATTAATAAAAATTTTTCATATATATTATAAATTATACTTTTTATATATAATTTAATAATTTCATTCTTTTTATTATCTACATTTTTAATTTCTGGTTCATTTTCTAATTTATGATTAAAATATATATTATTATATAAATTATAACATTCTAATAAATTAATAATTATAATTCTTTTTTCCTTATCATTTAAATTAAAAAATGAATTTAATAATAAAATTATTTTTGAATCAAAAATTTGGGGTTTATTTTCAGAGAAAGTTAAAAGTATTTGTTCAAATATAATATAATTTTCATTAGGTTCTTCTTTTTGTTCTTCCAGTATTTTAAATAAAAAATTTGAATTAATTTTTTCATTTAAAATATGAAATGATTTATTTATATTTTCTAATTCATTTAATTTATTATCCAATGAAATAAATGAATTAATTTTCATATTTTCAAATTCATTTTTAAATTTTTCTGTCCAATCTATTAATTTTTGTTTTGAAGAAAAATTTATTGTTTGAAAATCTTTTAAAATATCATTTATTCTATTTATCATTACTTGAATTTTTTTAACATTTATATCTAAAGTTTCAATTATTTTATTTTGAATAGAGTTTCCAATTAAAGAAAATAAATCAATTCTTTCTTTATCTTTTAATAATATTAACATTTGATTAAATGATATATTCTTTAAATTAATTATTTTATCTGCTAATATTTCTAATTTTTTAAAAGTCATTATTGAATAAATCGATTGATCATATAATTTGAAATAATTTTGTTTATATAATGTTTTTAATAAATTATAATTATAATTATTTTCTATTAAAAATAAATCATCATCATCATTAATTACAAATTTAATTAATTTACTCTCTATTATTTGAAGTAATTCTTTTTTATCTTTTAATAAATCAATAATTATATGAGGAATCTTCATCTCAATAAAATAATCAAATATAATATTTATAGCATTATTTGATATTTCATAGTTTTTCAAACTATAAAGTAAAATTTCTTTCATTAATTCAACATCAATTTTTTTAAATATAGTATATAGGAAATTATTTTCTTTGTCTAAAAGTTTATAATTATCAGATAAATATATTATTTTACTTGATATTTTTATTATTTCTTCAGAATCTTTGATTTTATTATTGATTAATTCTAAGTATTTCATTTGTAATTTTGATATTACAGATATGATTTCTTTATTTAATTTATCTTTCCATTTTGAAGAAGAATTATCATCTATTTCTTTCAAATCCTCTTTTTCTCCAAATATTAAATTATTTTTGTTTTCAATTAATTTTTCTATTAAAATAAATATATAATCAAAACCAAGAATATTAGATAAAGATTCAATTATCTTATTTATAATGGATTCTTTATAGAATAATTCTATTTCAAAAATTTTTTCCCATCTTATTTTAGAAAAAATTTTTTTTATTTTATCATTAATATTATTATAGTTATAATATTCAATTAAAAGAATAACATAATTAGAAATTGTAAAGTCATTTTTATCTATTTCTTTTTTTCCATCTTTTTCATTATCTAATTTTAATCCATATATATCCTCTTTATTATTTTCATTTTTTTTTTCTTCTAATTCTTCTATTAAATTGTTTTCTTCTTTTACTATTTCATAATTTTCTTCTTCTTTATTGTCTATATTTTCATTAGCTTCAAAAAAATTTTTTTCTTCTTTTTCATCTATATCTCTTTCTTTTTGTACATCTAAATATTCTTCTTTTATTTCTTCTTTTTCTTTTTCAAAAAACAAAAAGTTTTCTATTCTTTTCTCTATTTCTTTTTCTTTTTTTTCTTCTTTATCTTTTTTATTTTCTTTTTTTTCATTTATTTCTTTTTCTTTTTTAATTTCTTTATCTTCCAATATTATAATAATTTCTTTTTTTTCTTTTTCTTCTTTTTCTTCTTTTTCTTCTTTTTCTTCTTTTTCTTCTTTTTCTTCTTTTTCTTCTTTTTCTT
>JAJJLB010019098.1:0-12472 GCA_023806845.1 Diplodinium flabellum
TATTTCAGAAGATTCAAATTTTCAAATAATTAGTTCTATTTATAAAGCTGAAAAAAATGGTGGGAAAAAGCCTTCAATTGATATAGAATTAATAACTTCACCTCAACTTAATGATAATATAAAAGAAATTTGTAAAAAGTATAAATCTTTATTTGATAAACAAAAAAATAATTTAAATGCTATATTCATCAATTTTAAACCATCTTTATGCGAAAAATATATTGGTTATTATGAAAATTTAAATATTGATAATTTATATTATATTAAGGAATTAATTGAATTTATGAAGGCGAATATGAAAAAATATGAAATTACAGAAAAAGATATTAATAAAGTAATTCATGGAACTGGATTAAAACTTTCTAATGAACATAAATTGAAAAACATTGAAATATTAAATTTTATTAAAAAAGATCTTTATTATAATGATGATGAAAAACATAAGGCAAAAATACATCGTTCTTTAGATATATTAAATGGTATAGATATCAAATCTTTTAATGATGAATTTTTTTTAGAATGGAAAAAAATTGATTGGATTAAAATTTTTGGTGATCAATATTGTAGTGCTTTAGTTAAAATTGCAAATTTTATCAACAATTTACAAGATTTTCACATTTTGTTCAAATTATTTGATATAAGTAAAGAGCAAAATCAACAAGATTTTAATCTTTTTGAATTGACTACAATGCAAGAAAAATTTGTTGAATTAATAAAAAATTGTGACCCTAAAAAGTGTCCAAATTATAATGATGATTTAATTAAATTATTATTTTATTCAGATCAAAAAAAGGCAAATATTGAAAAATTTTTAATATCAAATTTACAAAATATAATTAATGTTCAAAAACTCAATGAAATATATATTCAATTTATGTCAACATATAAAGATATAATAACTTATTTTACAAAACAAATAATAACTAATTTTTTTACAAACAATCCTACTAATTCAAATCCAAAATCTTTATTATATTTAATTAAAAATTGTCCTGAATTATCACAAAATATTTTAAAAAATATAGATAATTATAATATTGAAAAAGAAGACTTTTTAAATTTAGAAGAAAATGATAAATTGAAATTATTTAAGGGCTTACTTGATGAAAAATATATAGAAAAAAAAGAGTATCAAACTACATATTATGTCGAAAATGCTATAACAAATATAACTGAATTACAAAATGAAATAATGAATGGAACTATTTTATATAAAGAAATAAGCCAATTTTATAATGAGCAAGATAATCAAATATATTCAAGATTAAAAATTATTGCTTTAAATTCAAATGAAGAATATGAAAAATTTAAAGTAAAAATTGATAATTATTATTCATCAATAAATTTAATTCTTAAAGACCTGCAATTAATACTCGAAGATCTACTTGAATTTTATTATAATCAAGAAAATGAAAAAATAACAAAATTAAAAGAAATTATTAATAAAATTAAAAATGGTCCATTAAATTGTTACGATATAGAATATGCTCAAAATAAAGAATTTAAAGAATTATTAAAAAGAAAAGAAAATGCTGAAAAAAGAGCAATCGAAAAAAAAAGTGCATTTTTCCAAACTATTTTTCAAAACAGTAGGTATAAGCATAAAAATGATGATGAATGTATTAAAGAAACAGAAGAACAATTTAAAAAATTAAAAAATATTTTTAGAAAGAATGGAATTCAAGATTTAAATAAAGACAAAGATATTCTAAAATATTGTTTGAATACTATAAAAAGTAAAAAAGAAGAAGAAATTATTAAAGAAATTGATTTTTTAATAGATATATTTGGAATAAATTTAGATATATCAATTTATAATAAAAAAGAAATTACTAAAAGCTTAGTAATATTAAGTAAAAAAGAAGATTTATTTAATGTTTCAATTGCAATATCTATTTTTTTAGAAAAATTAGGGGTAATTAAAGGAGATTTATGGAAATTAGTAGATAAAATAATTAAAGATTTAGAAAATTCTGATGATGAATTAACAATAAAACAATCTATAGATAGTTTAAAAGATAAAAATATAGATTTAGAAACTTTAAATGATGCAGAAATTAAAGATAATTATTTAAATATTTTATTGAAAATAAAAGAACAGCCAGAAGCTTTAGATTTCATAATAAAAATAAAAAGAGAAGATTGTCGTCATTTACAAGAACTTTCAGGAGAAATGGATAATGGATTTTTAAATGCTAATGATATTTTAGATCTTGAAAAATGTGTTGAATTTAGAATAAAATTAGGAGATGAAAATACTTTTAAAAATAAAAAAGATATTGAAATTATTGATTTATTTAAAAGTGAAGTAAAAAAAAATAATGATATAGAATTATATTTTACAAGATATATCCATAATTATTCCGAATTAAAAAATTTACATGATACTGGTCTTGATAAATCTGAAGCATCAAAACAAAAAATTGTATCATTATGTAAAAATTCAATATTTACTATTAAAAATATAAAAGAAAATTTTTTTGAAGGAATTTATTACGAAGAAAATGAAGATAAAATTAAAACTAAAATAACTATTGATACTCTCCTAGAATTAAGAGATCGTGCCCAATTGACTAAAAAAGTAAAAGGAGATGAAGAAGAAAGACGACTTCTCGAAAAATACAGAAAATTTGTAGATAGAGTATCTGAAATAAACAATATTTGCGATATAATAGAAGATTTATATATGGCCGGATATCCCCAAATTATTAAAATTCAAATTAAAATTGAAAATTATGAGTCTATATTTATTAAAGATGATAAAGATAAATATTCAAATTATAAAGATTTTGCATTAATATTAATATCAATTTTAGATGAATTAAAAAAAACTCAATTAAAAGGCTATAAAAATAAACCTTTATTAAGATTTATTTATGGAAGGCAATTTAATTTGATTATTAATGCTTTAAAAGGAAAAGAAAAAATAAAAGAAAAAATATCTCCTTTTTTAATGTTTTTAACAAACAATTTAATGAAAAATGAAGAAATAAAATTTGATTATATTTCAAATAATCAAATCTATGAAGATATGATTAATAATTGTGATAGTTATTTACAAAAAATACTAAAAGAAAATGATTTATCTTTAAAAAGTATTTATAGTCAAAGCCAAATAAATGAGAAAAGCAAGGGATATGAATATAAAGGTGTTTTTTTATATATATGTGATAAATTAGAAAAAACATTATTTCAAATATATAAATTTCTTACTAAATCTACACCAATGGCCCAAAATATATTGTTATGTAATAAAGAAACTACAATAGAAGAATTAACCGCATTTTTATATAGATCAATTTTATGCCAATTTAATTCCTGTTTTATTATCGGTGGTATTGAATTATTAGAATTTGATAAAAAAAGTAGATTAGTTGAATTATTAAATAAATTATATGTTGAAGATTATAAAAATATGGAATCTTGCTTAATTATCCTCTATACCGATAGAACAAGTGATATTTTTAAAAGTTTGGAATTAGTTAAATATAAAAAAGTTTTAAATATTAATAAAGAAGAAATAAATAATCTAAAAATTGAAAATTCAAAAATAGAAATAATTTCATCTGATCAATCTGGAGTAGGAAAATCTACTCAAATTAAATTGGAAATAGAAAATAATAATAAAAAATATATTCATTTTCCGTTAGGAGGAGTTTTTAATAGAGAAGATATAATTGAAAGATTAAAACAATTGAAAATATCGAAAAATAGTGTTATACATTTAGATCTTTATGATACAGATGAAACAGATTTAATGATGGAATTTCTTTTTTCTATTTTAATAACAAAGCTATACGGCCAAAATGAAGATATTTTTTATTTACCAAAAGAAGTCGAAATTAAAATAGAAATTCCTAATGGCTTTATTAATTTTATTGAAAAATTCCCAATATTAACTTTGTTTCCTATTAAGAAGTTATCCATAAATGATTTAGCACCTTTAATTGTACCTGATGATATTACTTCAAATGTTCAAGTTGTTGCAAATTATATAAAAGCTCTTAAAGAAGACATTATAGATAAAAATGATTTATATTTTGATATTATTTCAGATGAAAGTATTAAAGATTATGAAACTACAAAAATAGCCCAAAAATTAAGTCAGAAAGAATGCCAAGAATTAATATTTGAAGAAATAAAAAAAGAAATAGAATTGCCTAATTATTATCAAATTTCATGTTTCATTGATATATTAGGAGTTCAATTTAAAAAATTTAGCAGAAGTTTCTATTTTATGGCAAATATTCTTAATGATTATCAACATCTAGTTGAAAAAAATATAAGAAGTTTTACAATAAAAAGTTTTATTCAAATTACTAAACATTTTACAGAAGGAGCATATACTTCAATAGTGAAAAGCCAGGAAATAACTCATAGCATTCGTTTTGGTCAATATGATGAAAATGAAGATAAAAAGAATGGAATGGAAATATTAGCTAATACTGAACATAAAGTAATTTCTTTTAGTCAAATAGATCCATCATTAGTTTTTTTCCATGAAGGAAGTGGTGAATCATTTAGTATTATAACAAATAAGAATAAAGATGATCCAGAATATATTAATTTATGCGACTTAAAAAATTGCCAAAATATAAATGAAAGAATTAATTTACCTAATTATAATAATTATTCTAATTTAAATTTTCTAACTGAATTAAAAGAAATTTTAGATATAAAAAACCCTGTAGAAAAAAATATGTATGATGAAATCATTCTTCAAAAGGAATATTTAAAGTCTATTAAGAAACCCAAGAAAGGAAATGATGAAAAGGAAGAAGAGGAAGAAGAAGAAGAAGAGGAGGAGGAAGACATCCCAGAAAACAGAAAATCAATTGAAGAAATTTCAAAAAATTATGTATTTACTCCAGATAATTTTATTAAAATGATTCTAATTTTATTAAGAATAAGAGCTAATATTCCAGTAATAATGATGGGTGAAACTGGATGTGGAAAAACATCTCTTATAAGAAAATTATCAGAATTACTTAATAATGGATCTAATAAAAAAATGAAAATATTAAATATTCATGCAGGAATAAGTGATAAAGATATTATTGATTTCCTAGAAAAAAAGGTTATTAAACAAGCATTAAAAATAGAAGAAAAAAATAAAATTGAAAAAAAAAAATATGATAAAAATAATCAAGTCTTTGTACCGAAAAAATTATGGGTATTTTTAGATGAAATAAATACTTGTAAATCAATGGGCTTAATAAGTGAAATATTATGTAAGCATACATATCAAGGGAAGACACTCCCTCCTAATATTGTTTTTATTGCAGCTTGCAATCCTTATAGGACAGGAAGTAAAAAGAAAAAAGATGGACTTAATGTTGATCATGCGTATCAAGAATTGAAAAATTTAAATATAAAAGAAATAGATAAAATGAAAAATTCATCAAATAATACTTTGGTATACACTGTTAATCCTTTACCACACTCTTTATTAAATTTCGTTTTTGATTTTGGAAATTTAACCGAAGAAGATGAAGAGAAATATATTGAAAAAATTATTTATGAGCCAATGATTAAAATTTATAAACAAAAAGAAAAGAATGAAAATGACAATAATCAAGAAAATACTGAACAATCAGAAGAAAATAAAAAAGAAGATAATGATGAAGAATTTATAAGAATTCATAAATTAGCAAAAGATTTGATTGTTTCTTCACAAAAATTCATAAGAAAAAAAAATGATATATCATCTGTATCCTTAAGAGAAATAAGGAGGTTTAATATATTCTATGGATTTTTCTTTGATTATTTAAAAAAAAAAAAAGATATGAATCTTGATTTACTTGAAAATAAACAATTAGATAAAGAAGATTTTATATTCTATCAAAATTTAAATAAAAAAAGTCTACAAGTTTATTCAATTATTTTAAGCATTTTTGTCTGTTATTATTTACGTATTACAGATAATGATACAAGAAATGATTTAGCAACTATTTTGAATAAAATATTAAAAGATTTTGATGAATGTTATAAAGATTTCCTCTTTTTACCTATAAAAGAAGAATTATATATAATTAATAATATAGAATTAGAAAAAGGTATTGCAAAAAATAGGGCTTTGTTAGATAATGTATTTTCTTTATTTATTGCAATCAATAATAAAGTTCCGATCTTTATTGTTGGGAAACCAGGTTGTAGTAAGTCTTTAAGCGTCCAATTAATTAATAAATCTATGAAAGGAAGTTCGACAAATAATATGCTTTTTAAAAATTACCCAAAAATAATTTTGAATTCATATCAAGGTTCTATGGCAAGTACTTCAGAAGGAGTTGAAAATGTTTTCAGAAAAGCAAGAAGAGCATTAAAAAGATTAAGCATAGAAGATAAAAAAAAGAATATATCAATGATTTTCTTTGATGAAATGGGATTAGCTGAACATTCTCCTAATAATCCACTTAAAGTAATTCATTCAGAATTAGAATATGATCTTAATGAAGGAGATAAAAAAGTTGCTTTTGTTGGTATATCTAACTGGGTTTTAGATGCATCTAAAATGAATAGAGGAATGTTTTTATCAATTCCGGATCCAAAAGAAGAGGATATTAAAATTACAGCTTTTACTATTGGTGAATCTTATGATGAAATATTGGCCAAAGAAAATAAAAGTTTATACGAAAATCTTGGTTTAGCATATTATAAATATAAAAATTTTTTAAAAGAAGATCATAGTCGAGATGGAAAAGATGAATTTCATGGAAATAGAGATTTTTATCATTTAATCAAAAATGTTGCTAGGAATATGGTAAAGGAAGGTACTAGACAAATTGATAAACATATTATTGATAATATTTCTATTTCAAGTATTGAAAGGAATTTTGGAGGATTGCAATTCAATGACACAAATAGAACAACTTCTCTTGAAAAATTTAAAAATATATTTAGTGATTATTATGAAAATGTAATAATTAGAGCAAAATATGATGTTTTAGATAGAATAAAAGAAAATATAAACGATTTGAAGAGTAGGTATTTACTCATAATTTCTAAATCATCTGTTAGTATTTCATTATTAGAATCAATTTTATCTGAGTTAAAAAAGGAATACAGTTATTATATTGGAAGTCAATTTGAAAATGATCTTCAAAGTGAAGAATATTCATTAAAAATATTGAATAAAATTCAATTACATATGGAACAAGGAAAATTATTAATTTTAAAAAATTTAGAATCAGTTTATCCAGCATTATATGACCTATTTAACCAAAATTTTACTGAAGTTAGTAAAAAAAATTATGCTCGTATTGCTATTGGTTCTTCAACTAATGCATTCTCTTTGGTTGATGATAAATTCAGATGCATTGTTAACGTTGATGAAAATCAAATAGATAACGAAGAGCCACCTTTTTTGAATAGATTTGAAAAGCACATAGTTTCATTTGAATATTTATTAGTAGAAGAATACAAAAATGAATCATTAAGAATTCAAGATATTTTAAATGAATTAATAAAATATGATAAAAAAAGATTTAAAGGAATTAATTATAGTCTTAAGAAATTATTTATAAATTCTGATATTGAAGAAATTCAAGAGATTGTTTATAAATCTTATAAAGGGGGTATAAAGAAAGACAATTTAATATATGAAGTAATTAAAAAAATAAGCTTAATATTACCTCAAGATATTTTACTTTGTCAAAGATTTAATGGATTTCAATCTAAATACCCTGATTATTCTAATAATATAATTAAAGAATACAACAAAGGAGAACATAGAAATTTGGGAAAATTTATAGAAAAAATGGAAAATAAAAAAAATTTAGTATATACTTTTAGTAATATCTTAGATTTTATAGAGAATTTGGATAAATTGAAAAATCCAATGTTAGGAGATATATCTAAAGAAAACATAATGGAACTAAAAATAAGTGATTTTAAATCAGAAAATGAATTCGAAAAAAGTATAGACATATTTCTAAATGAAAAAAATAAAAAATTATGTATAATTAAATTCAGGCCAATTGAAGGAAGTTTTATGAATTATATTAAATTCTTTATTGAAAATAAAGAAAAAGATAGTTTTGCTGATAATAAAGAAGAGCAACCAAAAAAAGCCTTTATATTTATTTTTCATTTATCAAGAATATATAATTCAGATTTAGAAGACTATGATAAAAAATCAAAAACTCAACAAAATTCTATTAATAAAAAAATTCTTAATGAAACAATTTCTCTATTATCCGAATTTTATCAAATATTTATTGATAATTTAAATGGAGATGATAATTTAACTTTAGATAAAATACTTAAATTAAAAGGGCCTAATATTTATGAAGAATGCCTTGATTTTGATTTAGAATTAAAAAACAACATTTATACATCCCTTAGTTTAATGAAATATAATATTCCTTCTGTTTTAGGAGAATTAAATGAAAAAACATATATAAATAAATTGATAGATTTCATAAAAGAAAATGCTGAACTAAGAGAAGAAATAAATGAATGCTTAAAGAAGCAAATGGATAATGAAGAAGATATCATTATAAAAGTTTTTGAAACAGAATTTTCAGTAAAAACTAATGATATTGATATGATTAATGTAGTTAAAAGATATTTATCAAATTCTTATACTAAAAAATTGAATATTTTATATTATAAGGCAGAACAAGATCAATTCTTTTCGTCACTATTATCAATAAATGAATTAAATAAAATAAAAAAAAGTAATAATAAAGAAAGTAATAAAAAAATTGAAACAAAAGAAGAAGAAAATGAGAATGTAATAAAAATAATAAAAAAAGCTAGAGAATATTATTTAAAAAATTTAAATATTAATAATAATGAAAGGGATAATGATAAAGAAAATAAAAAAATTGAAATTGTTGAAGAAGCAGGGATGAATGAGATTAATATAATTTTAGGATTGAAATTACCAGGAATAAAGCCAATTATTTCTTCAATTATTAAAAAATTCAAAAATGAAATTTTTAAAAATTATAAAAAAAATGAAAATTCTTTAAGAGTGTATATATCAGAAACAGTGTTGGAAGACCAAAAAAATAATTATAAAAAAAAATTAAAAGCTTTTAATGATTCAATATCAGCAGAATTAGAAAAAAATAAATTAATATCCGAAATAGCTAAAGACAAATATTTAAAAAGTGAATTCTTTGATTTATTTTTAGAAGATCTCTATACATTATTTATTGATAAAAATTTAAATAAAACAAAATCACTTTTTAATGATAAAGATATTGCTAATGAAAAAAATGAAAAGGAAAATAAAATAATAGATTATAGTTCAATAAAAAACTTTTTGAAATTATTATTAAAAAAGCGAATTGAATCACATGAAATATTTAAAGAAGAAGATGAAATGAAAATAGCTGCGTCAACTATAAATTGGATTGAAACTTATGAAATAGAAATTGAGAATATATTAGAAATGTTTTCAAAATTAAATAGAATTGAAGATAATCTATATGAAGAAATTGAAGAAATTATTAATACAAAACAAATAGAATATGAAATTTCAAAAAGGTCTAAAGAATATAAATCTATTGTAAATAAAACCTTGTTTTATGGAATGGAATCAATTTTAAAAGTAAGTACAAAAGAAAAATTATATCTAAAATTATTTAACAATGAAAATCAATTTTTAAAATTGATAGAAATAAATAAAGAAATTTTACAACTTGGAATGAAAATGGAAGCAAATTATGATTTTTATTCAAAAGAAGTTTATTCTTTAGAAGAAATTATATTGATAATAGATTGTTTAATTTTAAATAAAAAATTAAATTTAGAAAATATTGAAAAAATAATTTCCTTTTTTGACAAAGAAACTGAATATATAAATCTAAAAAAAGATAAGGAATTAAATGAAAGTTTCCAAATATTATATGAAACCTTAGAAAATTTAATAGGAAAAGATCAATCTTTTAATAAAATAATGTCTACTATTTTTAAAAATGAATATATCAAAATGACTGAAGATGAAACTAAAAAAGGAATAATTGAAATTTTGATAAAAAAAGATGAATTTATTTATAATAATACTCAAATATTCAAATATATATTAAATTTTATTGATGATACGCCTGAAAAAATAAATAATAATAAAAAAGTTATTCTTGAAAAAAAGAATTCCTTGGTTAAAATTATTAATAATTGTGAAAAACCATATCTAGAAGAAACTATAATTAATATTTTGGAATATAAAATTATAAACTATTTTAATATGATAACTCAACTAGACTTTGATAATGAACTTGATAATAAAGAAAAATTTAAAGATTATTATATAAGTGTATCAAATAATAGTCCAAATGAAACTTTAATTGTTTTTAATTTATCTCTTGATATTTTCAAAGAATGTATTGAATTTTTAGATAGTTATCTTAATGATAGCTCAGAAAAAAGAGAAGAAATAAAAACTAATCAAAATTTGTTTAAATTATATGCAATATCATATATTAAAATATATTTAAGCAAACTTGTCCATTTTATTCTTGAAAAAGAACAACATATTCCTAATATTAAAAGTATAATTGATGTAATAAAAGGAGGTGATGAAAATAATAAATTTAGAAAAGTTATAAAAATATATATTTTTAAGTTATTTTATAATATAACTGGAAAAGATTATGACAAAATGATAGCTAATTATAATCTGCCTAAAATAGGTTTTGATTTTACAAATATATTATTAGACCAAGAAAATGAAAATAAATATATAAAAGAAATTATATGTGAAGAAAAATCTCCAACAGAAGAAATATATAAAGATTTTCCTTTATTAGAATATTTTACTTATACAGAATATAAAACAAGGAAAGATTTTATGAAGGAACTAGGCCCTGAAGAAAAATATAAAAATGATTATCCTTTATTATATAAATATTTAAAAGAAGAAAAATCAAATTCAAATACTAAAAAATTGAAATATCTTGGTAATTTCAATGAATTCTGTAATTATATGATTGAATATTATTCATTAAATATTTCAAGAGAAGAAGCTAAATCAAAAATATTAAATCAAGAACAAATTTATACAGACTCTGGATTTAAAAATAAATTGAAAAGTTTTTTGGCTTCTTGGAAAATTATCAAAAAAAATGCCATTAAATATAAAGAATATCCAGAAATGGTAAAAAAAGATTTAACAGAAGAAGATAGATTGATATATTTCTTGAATGATGCTAATGAAGAAGGATATGGAATGTATATAGCTTCAGCTTATCAAAATTTTATAGAATGGCAAAATGAATTTTTGTCTCATATAATTAAAAATATTTCTAAAAAAGAAATTTTTAAATGCTATCTTGAAAATATGAAAAAAAAAATTCCTATTCATGACGCGAATTCAAATCAAATTTTAGATATATCAAATTGCTTTATTGGCTTTTTTGATGATTTAGATGATTTAATTAATACTTTTTCAAGAAGAAAAATATTTAATAAAGATGGTAAAATAAATTATTCAAAATATAATCAATATGAATATGATATTCCATTAATTGAAGAAGAATTAGCAAAATTCATTTTACCAGGGAAATGCCTATTTGAGGAAGAAAATGATTATTTTGTTACTTTTTGGGGAGAGGGTTTCAATGGAGGTAAATCTAATATTTTCCAGAACTTTAATAAAAAATATAAACAATCCGATTTAGATGACAAAGAAAAAAAAACAATTATAGAATATATTAAAAATCATCCAAATAAAAGTGAATTTAAACAATTTTTCAGTTCAATGCAATTAATAATTTTTTATTTAATGAATAATGATTTTGATAAAAATGATACTATTTCAAATATTATAAATAAAAAGCCAGATTATTTGAAAATAGATAATATTTGTAAACTTTTCTTTAATGAAGATGAAGCTAAAAAAATAAAAATTAATAAAATTATGAGTATATTTTTCTTTTTTGAGCATTTTTGTTTTAAAGATTTATGTGAAACAATTCGAAATGAATATAAGGAGAAAATAGATGAAGAAGTCAAAAATAAAATAAAAGGAAAATTATTAGAAAAAAATAACTTTAATGAAGATATCTCTATTAAAGAATTAGCTGCAGCAGTAAGAAGATTTATATCAAGATATTTAGTTGGAACAAAGCTACAAACTGATATTAAACCAGACAGTAAGTTATTGCCTCAATTAAAAAGAATTGATTTGTGGGATAAAAAAGTTGAAAATATAGATAAATTAGGAAATTCTATTTCAAATTTAATTAATGAATTTAAATTAAATGTTGGACAAAGTTTAAGTTTTTATGAAATAATAAAAGAAGAAGATGAGAAAGAAGTAACAATTGAAGAAATGCCTGAAGAAGAAGAAGAAAAAAAAGAAGGAGTTAAAAAAAGAAAAAAGATAAGGAGAATATAATAATAAATTAATATTTATATAATTAATTAATAGAAATATTTATAATTTATCTTTCTATATTTCAAACAATTTATAAAATCTTTTTTAACAAATTGGGGATTGGGGATTGGGGATTGGGGATTGGGG
>JAJJLB010019099.1:0-12400 GCA_023806845.1 Diplodinium flabellum
AGAAATATATAGAGGTTTAGAAACAGAAATAACTTGCATTGCTGTAAGTCCAAAAAAAAATATTATTTTCATTTATCAATAAATATAAATATAAATAAAATAAAAAAATATAAATTTATTATATTAAAAAATATATTAATTTATTTAAATTATTTAATTTTTAAAATAATAAATTATTTTATTTATTGCTAATAATCCAAGAAATCAATAATAATTGCTTTTATCTTATTTATTAACTTCTCTATCTTCTTTTTCCATGAGTAATATATTTTCAAATAATATAATCAAATGAAAGCATTGGTGGTAAATGAGTAGGGTCAGGGTCCCCAACTAAAACCTTTAATATTGAAGAAATTTCTTCATCACTTAATTTTTCTCCATTTTCTTTTAACATGTGTAAAAAGTTTTCTCTACTAATAAGTCTATCTCCCATTTTATATAATAATTGAGAAGGTAAATTATTCATACTATTTTCCCCAACTAATTTTTCAAGCATTGAATTTACATCTTTCTCATCAATTTTATAGTCTTTTAATAATTCATAAAATCTATCTCTATGTATTTTTTTTTGATAATGCTCTATAGAGGTAATAGGCTGTTCATTTGAATTTTCATCTAATTCTTTAATTATAGCTTCTATTGTATTATCATCGACTTTTCTTTTTAATTCAACAGTAACAACACCTTTATCATCTTTTTTTTTTTCTTCATATTTTATTTCTTGTAAACATTCAATTAATCTTTCTCTAACAATAATTGTTTCATTATCATCATGTACACTATGATATTTGACTTGATTTTTCATATTATCAAAACTATCTTCAATTTTATCTACATCTAATTCAATATATGGTCTATGATTTAAATAAATTTTAACAAATGTATCAAAATTAATATCATCAGATTTTTCTTTAGTATTTTCTAAATGTTTCATATGTCTTACTTCTCTTTGAATATTATTAATTTCTTCAATAGAAGGATAATAGCCTAAAGAAGCTAATAACCCATGTATACAATTAATAGCAACAGTTTTATCTAAAACTCTATGCTTTGTAGTATTTTCGTCTTTTGATTTAATTTGTGCATAATAAAAATAATCTACCATTTCTTTATATTTTTCACCTTCGATTCCACCTTCTAATAAATTTAAAAATGGTTTTATACCATCTCCTCCATTTTCTACAGCCTCAATTAATGGATTAATATTATATCTCCAAATATTAATTGTGTAATCATCACCCCCTGTTGTAAAAATATAACTAGCATTTGTTGCGGGTTTAACATCTTTGATGATTCCTGGATGGGCTATTACTCCCATATATCTAAACGGATTTCCATCTATGGGTAAACACATAAGTCCTAAAACTTTTTCTCTTGTAGCAAATGCTATAAGACGCTTTGTTTTATCTTTTCCTGGAATTACTCTCATTACTTGTATTGGGCCGCCAAAACATGGTCCTAATGATGTTTTTATTATACTTAATGGATTTGTATTATTTAATGAATCATTAACATTTACTGCTTTTATTTTATATGCATCATTACTTATTACTATTTCTTTTTCTTTTTGATGAGATAAAGGATACCATACTATACTTGTCATATTACAATCATCTTCTATTTTTATACTTATATAAACTTTATTATTAGTATTATTAATATTATTTATATTATTATTACTAATATTATTTTCAACTTTATTTCCTGGTATATTCATTGGAAAAGAATAATTTTGATATGATTCACCTTCTCCTACTAATTTAAATTCTTCTAAATATCTATCACTTGTAATTGTATATATTCTTGTTCCTGCTTCATTAAAACAAAATGATAAAATATTTATTTGACCTTTAAAATGATATCTTGCTACTAATGACCAGACTACACCTTCTAATCTAAATAAGCCAATTCTACCCATATTATCTGTTGCTGCAAAATGTTTTTTATCTGGACTAAATTGTATTTCTTTTATTTCTGCATTTTTATCTTCTTTATCCGCTACTTCTTTTATTTGTAAAATTGATTGTTTATCATTTAATGGTGCATTTATATTATCTGAATTTAATGGTAATATTTTTTGAAAAGATGTACCTACCATAAGAGTATTATCTGATGGGGAAAATTCTAAGCAAGTTGGATATGTATCTGTTGCAAAATATTTTTTAAAACAATTAGTATATCTATTTTCATTTAATTCATCGTCATCTTCTATAGCTTTATTTTTTACTTTTCCTGGATATAATTTATTTTTTTTATCATCTTTTTTTAATAATTTTTCCATTTTTTTCTTTTTTTCTTCATCTTCTTCTCTTTTTTTGTTTTCTTCTTTAATAGCTTTCATATGATTTGGGTAATAAAATAATTGTACATATGCTCTATATTCAAATCTTTTTTCTTTTAAAATAGAATCTCCTCTTCTTTCAACTTTTTTTCTTATCATATTTTTAGGTGGCTGTCCTCTTGTCCCAACAGCAATTAAATTTTTTTTTGGACTTACAGCAATGCAAGTTATTTCTGTTTCTAAACCTCTATATATTTCTTGATATTTTAAATTTTCATCCCCATAAGTAATTATTTCACTTTTTTCATTATATACTCTTTTTATTGTAGCACTAACATCACTTATAATAAATGGTAAACATTTAAAATTGGAAGTATTAGCACTATCTTCTATAGGATGTTCTTCACTTGCTTTATTATCTTTAACTTTAGGAAATTCCATATCAAATGATATTGATTTTACCATCCAGCAAATATTTTCAAACCATCTTACAATAATAAAATTATAATCATAAAAATTTACTGTACCTCCCCCGCTTCCTATTACAATGTAATTTTCATAATTTACTAAAATATTTATACGATCTTTTTCACTAGGGCCTTTTTTATCTTTATCTTTTTTATATTTTCCTAATAAATCAACTGTTTTTATTTTTCTTCTATCAGTTTTTACTTCATCTTCTTTACATAAAGCTTCACATACATCCCAAACTATAATATATCCAGCTGTTGTACCCGTTATTGCTGTATTACCTTTTTGATTATCTCTTAAAAATATGGATTGGGTAAATGTTGGTGTATTTTTTTTTTCAACAATTCTCTTTTCATCTAAAGGATGTGGATAATATGCTCTACTATTTTCATTTTCATATAAATTTATAACATTAAAAAATATTTTATGCTCTGATGTTGCTAAAAATTCCATGACTTCACCCATATTTGGATTAAATTTTAATTCATAATAAATTTCTCCATCTTCGCAACCAAATTCAGTAAAATATATTTGTTCACTTTTTTCTTTTGGTTTCCATGAATATATATATATTTTTTGTGATATTACTTCACCTTTTTCATTTTTTGTATGTGTTAAAAAAGCTATAAAACTACAAAGTGTAGCAAAATCTATTGAAACAACTTCATCAGTTTCTTCTCTAAAAATAGAGCTTTCAACACTGCCCGTATCGG
This sequence comes from Diplodinium flabellum, assembly GCA_023806845.1. Lineage (NCBI taxonomy): Eukaryota > Ciliophora > Litostomatea > Entodiniomorphida > Ophryoscolecidae > Diplodinium > Diplodinium flabellum. The sequence continues at coordinate 3,466 of JAJJLB010019099.1, forward strand.
CGTCCCATATTAATATAGCTGCTTTTTTTCCAGAATCAGCTGTAACAATTAATCTTTTATCATTTTCATAATCATATATTGTTGAACAAGCTGTTATTGTATTACACTATATATATATATAAATATATTATTTTTTATTTTTACTTACATGTCCTTGTAAAAGTTTTGATTCGCCAGTTTCATAATTATATATAACTCCAGTATGTGCAGCTGGATAAAAAATTTCTTTTGTTGCTTTTGTTTCATTTCTTTTTATTGTTAAATTATGAACTGAACCTGTCATAGATGAATTATATCCTATTGAAAATTTCAATTCTAAAGCTCTTCCACCTTCATTTTGATCATCAGAATCGTCATAATCTAAATATTGATAACTCATTTTTTAATTATTTTAATTAATGATATTATTAAATATTAAATTTTTATATTAACATTATACTACTTTTATATTAGAATAAAAAAAATAAAATAAATAAAAATGAATTTTTTTAATAATTATAGAGAAAATTTTCAGTATGTTCCAACTTTTGCTTACATTCTTCACAAATAAGATTATCTCCGCTATTATTATTCTCACTTTCATTATTTATAATCTCAAAAGCATCAATATCAAAAGAGCCTGAAACTGTATTTGTCATTATAAGAGTCGGCCTTATACCCTCATCCAATAATTTTTTATTACAATTATAACATCTATCTTTTTTATATTTATGAAAACTTTTTTTTAAATTATCATCTTTATTTGTTAATACATATAAATTTTTTTTATTATCAAAAAGTATCATATAATCTAGGCCATAACTCATTTTCATAAAAGTAAAATAAGTTTTAGGTTCTTCTCTATAATTAATTTTACCAACAATTTCAAATCTTCTTTGTAATTCATATTCTCTTATTTTTGATTCATTAAATCTATTATGTTTACTATTATATCCATATGTATATTCTGGTAAAAAAAATTTACTTTTTTTTCTATTAAAAACATAGCTTATTCTTTCATCAAATTTCTCTGTTATATTTTTATTTATAATTTTCCAAATAATAACAGAGCCATCTTTATGTGCAGTAAATATAATTATATCATATAAAAAAACAGATTTACAACAAGTAATTCTAGAGTAAATCTCATTCATTTTTTCAAATAAATTTAATTGGCATAGAGGAATACCATTTATACTAAATAAATATATTGTATATGAAGAATATATAATAAAATCCCCATTCCAGGATAAAGGTATTATTTCTTTCATTTTATAATGAGTATTTGATAAAAAATGACTTATATGCATTAATTTATAATTATTATTGAGAGAGATAATATAAAATAAATTTGATTCATCTAATGCAATTAATACATTATGATGCTCATTTAATGATATTAAATTTATTTTTTTAGGAAGATGTGGATTGTTATATGTAAAATTATTATTATTTATTTTTTTTAAATATATTTTGGTATTATGAATATTTGAGTTCATAACAAAATTTTTAAAAAAAGATTCATTATAATAAATATCTTTATAAATAAAAGTTTCATGACTAAGTTGTAAAGGCATTATATAATCTTGATCAATTAGTATTTTTTCTTTCTTATTTAATCTTTTTATTTTATATTCATTTATTGTACCATCTGAAAAACATACAAATAATTTAGTCCCTTTTTCATTTGTTGTTAAACATGATATATCATTTATTTCATTTAAAAAATACCAATAAGCTCCTTTTTCTGAAATATTAATTAATTCAATACATTTGCTATTATAATTTAGAAAAAGCTTTAGTTTATTTAAGTATCTATATTTCTTATTTAATAAAATGAAATTTTCTTCCTCTTGAAGTATCTCTAAGAATTTATTATTATTATTAGAAATATGTTTTATATTTTTTTCTCTTAATGAATTCATTATAGATGGTAAAGAAGATATTCCTCCTTGATAATATATATTCTTATTTTCATCATTTAATGGAGAATTAAGAAAAAAAATAATATCATTAATTGAATTTAAAAAACTATTATTCTGATTATTTATTTTTTCTTTTAAAATTGTATCTAAGAAATGATTTTTTACTTTATGGAATACTAATTTTGACAATTTTTGACTATCATTAAAAAATATTTTTTTAATTTTATAATTTTCATTATTAATTTCTCTACTTCTATGAGGCTTAGTAAATAATTGCCTTCCAACACATCCTAATTCTTCTTTTTCATACATATATGTTTCTAATTCTTTATTTTTTTCTATTTTTTCAAATTCATTTTTTGTAAAAGTATAACATGCATTACGAAATATATTTAAAGCTTTGACTGCCTGAGGGCCGGTTTGTTTATATCCAAAAATTAAATCTATCCATAAATTTAATTTTTTACTTATTTTATCACTCTCTAATAATTTTTTTAAAATTAAACAAAATTTTCTTGGATCATTTTTACACCATTTAGGTAATTCAAAATCATTTATAGGCTCTTGTTTATTTTCACTTTCTTCGAAAATATAATTAGTTTTTATAAATAATTCAGGAAAATTAAAAAGAGCAGGAATTAATTCTTGATATTTTTCATTTAAACTAGATAATTGTTCTACCCCATTAAACATTCTGGCTGAGGCGTCAAATTTTGAGCCTTGTATTTCTAAATGAATTTCCGTAAATGGTCTTTGTCTAACTAGGAAATAGCAAACAAAAGAATGAGTTGAATAAAATGTCCCTGAATGATATTTTTCATCATCTAATAATTCATATTTATTAATAATTCTTTCTTTATCTTCCCCACATGCATGAATTGGCAAAGATAAATCTCTATATATTTTATCACTGAGCCAATTTAATATATCTTTATTGAAATCTTTAATTATCCAAGGAAATATAAAATATTGTGATAAATTATTTAATGTTCTTCCAGCTAAAGTATTTAATAACATTAAATAATCATAATTTGTTATTTTATTTTTGCTCCAATCGTGACATATCTCATCCTTTACAATATTTCCATCTAATAAAATTTTATAATTATCAAAATTTGGTAAATTTTTTATTTTTTTTTGACTTTTCATAAAATTTTCTGCTTCTTGAGATTGATAGAATGCCAATATAGGGCAATGTTTCATATAAAAAATAACATCTTTATTATTTGAATTTGCAATTTTAGAATGTTTAAAAATTTCTAATTTATTTTCTTTAGTTTTATATAAATCATTTATATTTGATAATATTTTCTCAAATAATATTTCTCTATTTTCAGGAGTTAAAACTATATAATAACTTTCGCCATTATCTAAAAATAATTCTAATGAATTAGGTATGTGTAAATGATTTCTTTTATGTATTTCATTTATTTTTTTTAAAAAAATAACTCTCCTACTAAATTTATAACATTTATTATAATGAAATTCATTTATATTTTTTTTCTTTTGGTCTTTTTTATCTGATATATTTTCATATATTTCTTTTTGAATATTTTCCTCATTTTTTCTTAAATATTCAATAAATTCTTTTTCAAAATCTTTTTTATTTTTGGACGTCCATAGAGTATGTGAAGTATCATTAAAAACTATATTTATTTTATCATTATTACTGATATCAATACATAAATTATATAATATTAATATAAGATCTTCATATAAAATTATAATTGATAAAATTTTGTGCAATTTATTAATAATAAGACAATTACTTTCAAAATATATTTTTTTATTTGAATATATAGATGTTATTAAAGATTTATGCTTACTTATTTGCTCAATATATACTAATTGTCGTAATTCTTTGAATATCTTTTTATATTTTTCTTTTCCATAAGAATATATGAAATGATTAATTATTTTTTTTGTTTTGGGATGTTGATATGAAAAACATTTAATATGATTTTCTTTTATAAATAATTTATTTTGAATCTTAGCATAACTTTCTTTTAGAGAAAGATTCCATATATATTTTTTATTTCCAAATATTTCTATATTTTCTCCAAAATTTAAATAATAATTTCTAAAAAATCTTTTATATATTTTTTCATATTTTAATTCATCATATATGAAATTATATTCTAAATAAAATAAATCTTTAAGATAGTCACAAAAGGGGCAATCTTTTTGATCTGAACAAGCTTTTAAAAAAGATTGAAATTTATCATTTTTCTTTATTAAATCATAAAAAATTTGAATATTTTCAGATAATTTATCGATTGTTTTATCTATATTTTCTTCATAATCATATCCATCTATTGAATCAGAAAAAATAGAATTAAAATTTGAATATAATTCTTTATTTAAATGTATTTTTATATCATTTGAGAAATTAAGACAAATTCTATCTATTCTTCTAAAATAATTTTTTAATGTTTCTTCATAAAGTATATTATCTGAAGGTAATGATTTATCAAGTAATATATTTATACAATCTATAATAATTTGGATTTGATTTTTGCCATTAATAATTTCAATTATTTTTATTTTATTGTATATTACTATTCTTATTAAGGATTTAATCAAATTTAAAGAATATTGATTATTATTTTGGCTTAATTTTTTTAAAAAATCTTTTTTGTTTAATAAATCATTCAAATATAAAAGTATTTTATTTTGAATACTAAAATCTAATTTTCCGAAAATATTTATATCTAAAAATATTATTAATATCTCTAAAAGTATAAGCTTTTCATTAAAATATAGATTGTCATCTTTTTCCAAAGAAAAAATTTTTATTAATTTTTCAATTAATGTCTGATTATCATTTAATAAAGAAATATTTTTATAAAATAAATATTTTATTTTTAAAATATTTGATTTTGAATCTCCATTTAAAAAATAATTTTTTATATTATTACTTGGCATAAGCAATATTATTTCAAAAATTTCTATAATGTAATCAATTAGAATATATCCATTAACTAAAAAATTATCTCCATATAAAGTCATACATATATCTTCATCTTGCTTATTATTATTTTCTTCATTCTCTTTATCTTTATTTTTTAATTCATAAATTTTTTTATCAATTAAAAATAAAAATCCAATTAAAAAATCAATTATATAAATATTACAAAAACTAAAAATTAAATCATAATTATCATATATTTTTGAACTTATTTTAGATTTATTTAATCTTTCTAATTCACAAAAATTATTTAAAGAATAATATTCATTAATATTTTTATTTTGTGATACCATATATAAGCATGCACTTCTTACTTCATTATTAAAAGAATTTGAAGTTTCTATATATGAAATATATTGATTCAAATAAGATTGATTATTAGTTAAATAGTAATTTTTAATTTCTTTGGCTTTATTTCTTATATCTTTTGAATAAGCTAAATTAAAGTTTTTATTTTGAAAATCTATTTCAACTATTACATTTTTTGCCCAATTACTGTTTCTATTTCTATAAAAATGAGATACTATATTTCCATTTGGAAAATAAACTCTTTCTTTTATAATTGATTGCTCTAAATCATTACTTTTGATTAATAAAGTATTTAATACTAATAAATAAGAAATATATATTAAGCAAATTGATTTATTATTTTTATTTATATTGTCATTTTTATTCTTTGATAATTTAGAATTTATATTGTTTGTTTCACCATCTACTTGACTATTTTTAAATCCTATTATCATATTAAAGGATTCAAAATCGAAATATTGAAATTTATTACTTTTTAGTATTATTAATTTATTATCAATTGTCATATCAAAAATTTTTTTATCAATATCAAAACATATAATTACATTATGATATTTGTTATCAGCAGGTAATTCATTATAAAAATTATCCACTCTACCTAAATTTGATTTACGTTCAGAACTTTCTTCTTTTATTATTAAAGTATTTTTTTGAACCAAAAAAATCATTTTTATTTTTCCACTTCTTAACTGTAGTAAAATAAAATCCGACATACCATCATATGAATTTATTTTTAATACAATTCTTATAGAAACATTTCTATCTTTATAACTTCTATATTTTAAATCATCTACAAATAATAAATTATTAATTAAATGATTTGGATATGTATAATTTGATAATATTACATAATTAGTTGTATTATTATTTATAAAATTTTTATTATTTTCTAAATTTAATTTTAAATATTTTTTTAATATATTAAATAAATCTAAGCATATTTTAGGTTTATTATCTATTTCATTTTCATTATTTTCATTATTAAAATTACTTATTTCTTCTTCATTATTAGTATTATTTATATTTTCTTCAGGTATATCATTTTCTAAATCAAAAACATCAATATGTTTTAATCCAATATTTTCTCTTCCGTTGTCCTTACTATTATAACTTTCTATCCCATTACTGTTATTTCCATAAAGGTCAACTGGCTCTTCAAGATTATTTCTTTTTAGTTCTTCTGAATTTTCATTCTCCGTCTTTCTTTGATCGTCGATTTGGCTTAAAACATTTTTATTAAAAAGAATAAATAATTTATTTAAATATTTCATAAGCAATTCTTGTGTTAAATATTTGGATATTTCATCTAGAAATAAAAAAGCAGTCCTATAGCATTCTTCTTCATCCTTATCTTTTGATTCTTTTATATATATTTCTTGTAAAATATTTATTGTTATTAAAACAAAGTCAAAATTTAATAATATTTTTGCATTTAATTCCATAGTTTTTATAAGATTTAATAATATATTAAACATTTTTTGTAAATTTTTATAATTTTTATCTTGATAATAAATGTTTGTTATAATGTAAAGGATATAACTTGATAAAATTATATTATTTTTTTCATCTATAGAATAATTCATTAAATATTCGAATGTCATTTTTTTAACTACAGGATTATTTTTAGCTAATAACATATTTTTAATAATTTCTTTTAAGATTTTTTTTTCTATTATTCTTTTAGTGTAATAAATTTGAACTTTATCATTTATTCTATAAGCTTTATATTCAAATTTTTTCATATTAAGTTGAAAAATAAATTTAAATATAGAATTTAAAAAATTAAAAATAAGTTCTTCTAATTTCTTATCATTATCTGTTAATTCATTTTTTTGAGAATTACTAAAAATAGATGACATTTGTAATAATAAATTATTTAAATGAAGTATTATATTATCTGATATAATATTTATTTTTTTAAATTTATAATCAATTATAATTTTGAATATTAAATTGACAATTATTAAAAAATCATTTATTTTTTTCTGGATAGAACAAGTATTCATTATATCTAATAATTTTGTAAGTTTTTCATGTATTTAGTATCATCAACTTCATAAGCTACTGATAGTAAATTAATTTTTAAATTTAAATCATTTATTTTTGTTCTAATATCAATATTTATTTCGCAATCATATTGTTCATTATTTAGAGATAACATTTTTTCAATAAAATCAAATAATTTATGTTTAACATTATTATCATTTTCAGATTCAATAATATTTATTATAAAATTAAAAGGTTTGCATTTTCCTATTATTATTTTAATTATTTTTTCATTATTATGCATTAAATTACCAATTTTATTTGTAAAAAAATCTATTAAATCTATTCTTTTATATGAAGGATTATTTATATATTTCTTAAAATATTTAAAAAATAAAAATAAATCAAGTTCAAGTATATGATCTATTTTCTTTTTTTCATCATTTTTATTTTCACTTGATAAAGTCATTAATATCCCTAAATAAAAAGTAAATGAATTTTTATCAAAAACTTCAGGGAATGTATCTAAAACAATTTTATTATATTCTGTTTGGTGTAATAACCAATCATATTTTTTAGTTCCATTCCCTTGCATATTACCTTGTCTATCTTCATTATTATAATTTATTGAATCAAATAATTTTATTAAAAAAATATCATAAATATTTTTATTTTTATTATTTATTAAATATCTATATAATTCAAATAAAAAATATAAAAAATCTTTATTATATATACCTTTTTTATTATCTTTTACATTAATATTTTCTTCAAAAACAATTTCATTAAAAAAAAAAACAAATAAATTTTCATATTCACTTTTTAATTCATTTTTATAAAATTTTATTATTTTTTTTATTAATTCCATATATTCAATAAATATCAATGTAATATTATTTCTAAATATTCTGCCAACTCTTTTTATATCCTTAATTATAATTATAACATTATCAGCATTACTCTCATTAATTAATGAATTTACTAAATCTTTAATTAAATATTCTTTTCCTTTAATGAATTCTTCTTTATTATCTTTTGATATTAATTTTTCTAATATTTCATATAGAGTTTGTCTTGTAAAATATTGCTTTAATAAAAAAGAAAATAAATTTTTGGAATCAATAAAAATATAATTAAAAATTAAATTTGGATTAATATCTAATAGAATTTTAATTGCATCATTTATATATTTGCAAAAATTATCTATATCAGTATTAATTTTATTACTATGATTATTATTATTATTATCAATTATTGAAACAATTTTTAAAAATATATTAATGAATTTCTCAATTGAATCACGAATAAAATTATCTTTGATAATTTCGAATATTTGTATCGTTATACAACAATCGGTTATACAAAAAAAAATATCTAATGTTTTATAAAAATATATCAATTCATTATTATTAACAAAAAAAATTTCACTTTTAATTGAATTATTTATATCTTCCAATAAATGAGGAAATTCTTCTATTAAAGATATATAAAATGAATAAAATGGAATATCTAAAGGTTTTAATTTATCTTCTAAATATTTTTGAATTTTTGGTCTATCAAGTTCTCCATTGGTTTTTGTTTCACATTCTTTTATTAAACATTTTAAATCATCATGTTCTAATTTATACATTTTTTTAATTTTTATTGTGTTTTGTTTATTAATTTTTGCAAATAATTATTAATTAATAAAAGTAGAATCATATTTTATAATAAAATAATAATAATAATTAAAATATAAAAAAATTTTTTTGGGGATTGGGGATTGGGG
>JAJJLB010019100.1:0-12348 GCA_023806845.1 Diplodinium flabellum
ATCCCCAATCCCCAATCCCCAATAATTAATAAGTTAATAAGTTAATAAATATTAATAAATAAAAAATTATTTAAATTTTATATAAAAATATTTATTAAAATCATTTTTAAAAAATTTAAGTAAAATAATTAATATATTTTTTTTAAATATAATAAAAAATAAGTCTTTAAATAACTTTCAAATACAATAAATAAATAAATGTTATTTTTTGCAAATATGTTGTCCATCTTTAATGCATTTATGGCAATAATATTTGTTGCATTTATTACAAATTTCAACCTTTTTATTTATAATTTTACATCTAAAGCAAGATTTTTTCTCCGAAAAATCTACACTTTCATTTTTATGACTTACTTTATATTCAGTTTCTGTCTTATTTTTTTCTTTTATATTATTTTCAGCACCAACTGAAGCAAATCTTCTATGAATTATTTTTTTTTTATTTATTTTTTTAAATTCCTCTCCAAATTTATGTGGATTAATTAAAATATGTGAATAAAATTGCTTATCGTGTTTTTTTTGACATAAACTACAAATATAATTATTACAATCTGTGCATGTATAATAAAATCTTGAAGGACATTTGGTGTGAGGAACTTGACACATTAAACAAGAACATATTTTATTATTATCTTTATTTTTATTTAAATTTTCTGTTTTAAGATTGTAATTTATATCTTTTGGTTCATCAATATTTTTTTCTATTTTATTTTTTTCATTTATTTTTTCTGAATCTGTATTTTTTAAAATTATTATATTATGAGATTTAAATTTAATTTTGTGATTATTAAGACAATCTTTGCATATTTTTATTTTACATTGAGTACAATAAAAATATGATTTATTTGAATTTATATTTATATTTTTTTCACAAATATTACATTTTGATTCTGAATCTGATGACAAAAGTAAATAGTTAGAAGATATATTTGGTTGGGAAGCATTTTTAGACATTGTTCTATTATGAGATGGGAAACGTTTATAATGGGAATTAATGCATTTATTACAGAAATATTCATTACAAAAATCACAAATATAAGATGAAAGATTTATTTTATTTGTCATTAAAACTCCACAGGTATAACATTGCTCATTGATTAATTTTAGGGAAGCTTTCTTTTTACTTTTTACATTAATTTCCGATATATCATTTTGTAAATATTTTTTATTTAAATTGATTATATGCTTAGGATATTTTTTAATATGACTGTTAGAACATTCTTCACATAAATAACTTTTACAAGTATCACAAACATTAGTCTTTAATTTTTCAATCTTTTTTAAGCATAATTTACATTTGATCTCAATTTTTGAATCTAATTCATCATTTATATTATATTTTTCAGTATAATAAACTTTAATTATTAAATTATGTCCAGGGAAATCTTTATCATGATTATATTTACATGAATCACACAAATTTCCCATACATTTATTACAATAATCAAAATTATTTTTGTTAATTATTTGTTTCCTACATAATATACATTTAATTTTATTATCATTTATATTATCATTACTCTCAAAATAATTTTCATTTTTTATTTTATTAAAATTAATATAATTATTATCTTCTTCTAATATATGATATATAAATATATATTTTCTAATTTTCAAATTATGATTTGAATTACTATTATTATGAGCATCAACACATTCTTTACAAATATCTCCATTACATTCATAGCAATAATCAATATTATCATTTATTTTTTGTTCTAAATTTTTATTACAATAAATGCAATTTACTAAAGGTATTTCAAAAATATCTTTATTTTTTTCGATAATTATAATATTTATTATTTCTATTTTATGTTTCTGGTATAAATTAATATGCTGATTATCACAATTTTGACAAATATATCCATTGCAATTAATACAATAATTAATATCTTCATTATTTATTATTTGAATTTTATTTCCACAATCATGGCATATAAATCCTTTAATATAATAAATTTTATATTCAATTTCAGGTAAATATATTTTTAATTCTAATTGATGGAATTGGATATTCATTTATATGTCTTAAAGAACATTTCTTGCATAAATTTCCTTCACAACTATAACAATAATCAATAGGAGAATGTATTTGATTGATTAAATTTATTTTACACATTTTACAATTTAAATTAGGAATATTTACATTCGAATAATTTTCACTTTCTTTTTCATTTTTACTTTCATTCTTATTATATAAAATAACCTTTGGATATAATATAATATGTCCTGGATTATCAGCATAATGCATATCTTTACAATTTTCACATAGATTTCCTTTACAATTTTCACAAAAATTAATTTTTATATTATTTCTTAATGGTATCTTTTTTTTACAAGAAATGCATTTATCAAATATTTGTAAATAATTATTTTTATTTAAAATGTTATTATTATTATTTAATTTTAATATATTTCTTTTTATTATTCTCACATTATGGCTAGGATGATTTTTTCTATGATTTAGTATACAATCATCACATAAATTAGTTTGACATTTTTCACAATAATTTAAATTTTCATATTCTTCCCCTAAAAATTTTCCACATTGAATACATTTCATTTTTATTTCTTCTATATATTTTTTTGGTATAATATATTTAATCAAAGATATTTTATGATTTGTACCTTCTTTGTAATGTAAATTTATACATTTATCACAAATCTCACCTTTGCATTGGTCACAATATTGAATTGGATATTCAATTCTTTCATTCAAATATTTATTGCATTTAATACATTTCATTAAATAAATTTTATTTTTTATTTCATTTTCATCATTAATAAATATATATTTAACTTTATTATTATTATGATTTAAATATCTATTTTTATGATTATCATTGCATTCATTGCACAAACTACCTTGACATTCATTACAATAATAAATATAATGGTTATTTTTAACTATTATATTTTTATGGCAATTTACACAGTTTAAAATTTGTTCATATGGTTGGCTGTTTTCTTCTATATTTGAAATTATTTTTCTTTTAATAACTTTAATATTATGATTAGGATTTCTTTGTTTATGATTCTCAAAACAATCATTACATAAAGGAATTTTACAATCTTCACAGTTTATATAAATATCTAAATTATTTAAATCAATTCCACATTGGCTACAATTAGATGAAATATTATTAGTCTTTGGAAAGATATATTTTCTTAAAGATAATTTATGATTAGGCTTATTTTTATAATGATTATTTCCACATTTATCACATAAATCTCCATGACAATTTGTACAATTATATATAGCATTATTAATATTTAAATTATTATCACAAATTACACATTTATTTGAAATTTTATTATTTTTAATTAATACTTTCTTTAATGGAATTATTTTATGATTTGAATATTTTTTAGAATGTATTTTAATACATTTATCACATATATTACCTTCACATTTTTTACAATTATTTATATATTCATTTTCATTATATTTAATATTATCTTTACATATTATACATTTTTCTTCACATATTATTTCATTATTATTATTATCTTCATTATTTTCTTTTATTTCTTCTTCATTATTTTTATTAATAATATATAATTTATATTCTAATCTATGTCTAGGAAATTCACTATTATGACTTCTATTACATTCATTACATAAATTTCCTTTACATTTATAACAATTTGAAATTGGTTCATTAATTTTATCTGATATATTTTTTTTACATATTATACATTTAATTTCTAATAATTCTTTAATATCTTCTGGTTGATTAGATTGTAAATAATTAATTTTAGCATTTAAAGGAATATGTTTAGGATATTTACTATTATGTATATTTTTACATTTATCACATAAATTACCTTTACATTTATTACAATAATTAATAATTGAATTATTTTTTAAATTTATATTTTTTTTACATTGAATACATTTACATTTTTTAATGATTTTGTTGTCGATTTCATCATTTTTTGTATATTTGCTTTTTTTTATTAAAATTTTGTGATTTGGATATTTTTTAATATGATTCTTTATGCATTCATCACATAAATTAATTTTGCAATTATTACAAAAATTAATTTCATTATCATATTTTTTTTGACATAAATCACAAATATAACTATCACTATCAATAATTTTATAATTATCGACATTAATTTGATTATTTATTTCTTCATCATTATCTTTATTTATTATATTATCATTACCATTTATTTCCTTATATTCATTATTATTATCTATATTTTGATTTTTATTTTCATTATTATATTTTTTATTTAAAATTTTTTTTTTAATCATAATTAATTTATGATTTGGATTATTAATTAAATGACTATTTCCACATTTATCACAAAGTTCTCCTTTACAATTTCCACAATTATAAACTGGATAATTATTAATATATTCTATATTATCTCCACAATTAACACATTTATTATTCTTATTTATTGATTCTTTATTTTTTTCAGATAATAATTTAATAAATGATAATTTATGATTTGGATTATTTATTTTATGTTTTTCTTTACAAGATGTACATAAATTTCCTAAACATGTATTACAATGATTTATATATTCAATACCTAAAAGATTTAAATCATTGTAACAGGAAATACATTTATTATTTGGAATATTAATATTATTTTTATTATGAAAATAATTATTATTATTATCTTCATTTTGTAATTTATTATTATTTTCAAAATCTGAAGGATTTTGATTTATATTTTCTTCATCCATTTTTTCTTTTCTAATAATATTTTTTCTTTTAATAATTTTAAATATATGTTGAGGATTTTGTTTGTAATGATTATCTCCACATTCATTACATAAAGGAATATTACAATTTTCACAATTTTTATAATTATCTAAATCATTCAAATTTACTCCACATTTTGAACAAATTAATTCATCTATATATTTTTTTGGTAAAACATATTTTTTTAAAGTTAATTTATGATTCGGATTATATAAGTAATGCTCATTCCCACATTTATCACATAAATTATCTTCACATTGTAAACAATGTTTAATAGGCTTTTTATAATTTAATTCTTTTTTACATTTCTTACATTTTAATACATTTATATTTTTGTTTTCTTTATCAGGATCATATAAAATAATTTGAAGATTATTTCTTATGTGATATGGATATAAATTATTATGGCTTTTATTACAATTATTGCAAATACTTCCATCACAATTATTACAAAAATTAATAAAATCATTATTTTTAAGAGGAATATATTCTTCACATATAACACAATTATTTTTTGGATAATTTAATAATCCATTATTATTGGTAATTAAATCATTATCTTTTTCATTTTCTTGTTTTTCTTCTTTAGAATTTATTTGTTTTTTTCTTTTAATAATTTTTACATTATGATTTGGATTTTTGAGTTTATGTTTATCTCCACATTCATTACAAAAGGATATATGGCATTTATCACAATTTTTATAATTATCTGAATCATTTAAATTTTTTCCACATTTTTCACAAATTAATTTTATTTGTTCATTATTTGATATAAGAGGTGAAATATATTTTATTAAAGATAATTTATGATTTAATTTTGTTTTATAATGATCATTTCCACATTTATCACATAAATTCCCATTACATGTTGAACAGTATTGTATAGGTTGTTCAATTTTATTTGTTAAATATTTTTTACATTTAATGCATTTTAAATTTTTTTCATTTGTATTTTTTATATCTACAATTTTAGCATTATTTCTTTTATGATTTGGATATAAATTTTTATGATTATTTTCACAATTTTGGCATAAATATCCATTACAATCATTACAATAGGATATATTATTATTAATTTTAGAAGGAATATTTTTACTGCATTGTATACAATTGATATCAGATAAATTTGGATATTTTAATTTTCTTTTAACAACTTTTATATTATGATTTTTATATTTTTGTTTGTGATTTTCTCCACATTCATTACATAAAGGAATATTGCAATTATCACAATTTTTATAATTATCTAAATTATTCAGATCTTCATCGCATTGATTACAATTAAAAGAATTATCAAATGATTTTGGAGAAATATATTTAATTAATGATAAATTATGAGTTGGTTTATTTTTATAATGATTATTTCCACATTTATCACATAAATTTCCATGACAATTTGAACAATTATATATAGCATTATTAATATTTAAATTATTATCACAAATTACACATTTATTTGAAATTTTATTATTTTTAATTAATACTTTCTTTAATGGAATTATTTTATGATTTGAATATTTTTTAGAATGTATTTTAATACATTTATCACATATATTACCTTCACATTTTTTACAATTATTTATATATTCATTTTCATTATATTTAATATTATCTTTACATATTATACATTTTTCTTCACATATTATTTCATTATTATTATTATCTTCATTATTTTCTTTTATTTCTTCTTCATTATTTTTATTAATAATATATAATTTATATTCTAATCTATGTCTAGGAAATTCACTATTATGACTTCTATTACATTCATTACATAAATTTCCTTTACATTTATAACAATTTGAAATTGGTTCATTAATTTTATCTGATATATTTTTTTTACATATTATACATTTAATTTCTAATAATTCTTTAATATCTTCTGGTTGATTAGATTGTAAATAATTAATTTTAGCATTTAAAGGAATATGTTTAGGATATTTACTATTATGTATATTTTTACATTTATCACATAAATTACCTTTACATTTATTACAATAATTAATAATTGAATTATTTTTTAAATTTATATTTTTTTTACATTGAATACATTTACTTTTTTTAATATTATCAATATTATCTTGATTATCCCTTTGGAGTTTATTATTAATAAGTGGTAATACTTTATGATTTATGAATTCTCTTTTATGAATATTTTTGCATTTGTCACATAAATTAAGATTACAATTTTCACAAATATTTTCAACATTTTTTCCACATAATTGACAATTATCATTTTTAATATTTTTATTTTCTCTATCATTAATACTATCTGGATTATCTTGATTATCTTTATTATTGAAATATTCTAAATCATCCTCTAATATAGTTTTTTTATTTAAATTTATTTTATGATTTGGATTATTCAGGAAATGATTATTTCCACAATTATCACAAAGTTCTTCTTTACAATCTTCACAATTATATATTGGATAATTATTAAAATATTTTATATTCTCTCCACAATTCAAGCATTTATTATCATTAAATGGTTCATTATTATTATTTTCAGATAATATTTTAACATCTGATAATTTATGATTAGGATTATTAATTAAATGATTATCTTTACAAGGAGTGCATAAATTTCCTAAACATGTATTGCAATGATTAATTATTTTATTATCTTGAATATTTAAATCATTATAACATGAGATACATTTATCATTTGGAATGGAAATATTATAAGTATATTTATTATAATTATTATTATCATATAAATAATCAAATTGATTATTATTAATTGAATCTAGATTTTGATTATTTATTGAATCAGGGAAATCATTTTTATTATCATATTTATCTAATATTTTCAAATTTAAATTATGATTTGGATATCTAAGACTATGTTCATCTAAGCATTTATCACATATATTTTCTTTACATTGAATACAATGTAAAAATTGTTTATTAATTATATTATTTAAATCTTTATTACAATTATTACATTTTAATAATGTTTTATCTTTATTTTCTTTTAAATTGTCAGATAATTCAGTCTTAATTTGTTGAGGATTATGATCTGGATATTTATTATTATGATTATTATCGCATTCATTGCAAATAATTCCTTTACAGTTATTACAATAATTTACATAATTTTTATCTATAAATGGAATAGATTTATCACATTCAATACAATTAATAAGAGGATTTTCATTATTATTTACTTTTCTAACTTTCTTTATTCTCATATTTCTTATTTTATGTTCTCCTTTTTCTTTATGATTATCTAAACATTCATTACATAAAGGAATATTACATTCATCACATTCTTTATAATTATCTTTATTTAATTCTTTTTCACATTCATTACATATATTATTATTCAATGGTGAAATATATTGAATTAATGATATTTTATGATCTGGTTTTAATTTATTATGATTATTAATACATTTATTACATAAATTAAATTGACATTGATTACAATTATTAATAGGTTGTTTTTCATTTAATTTAATATTACATTGATTACATTTAAATAATGTTAAATCTTTATTTTGTTCATCATCATCAATTTCAATAATTTTAATATTATTATTTTTATTATGATAAGGATATTTATTATTATGATTATTATTACATACATTACATAAATTTCCATTACAATCATTACAATAACTAATATTTTTATTATTTTCTATTGGAATATTTTTATCACATTCTATACAATTAATATTAGGATTTTGTATTATATCCTCATTTGGATAATTATTTGGTTCATATTCTATATATGATTGTGGTTGATTTCTTTTAATTTTTAATTTATGTTTTGGATATCTTTGTTTATGAATATCTTCGCATTCATTACATAATGGAGAATTGCAATTATCACAAATAGTATAATTATCTGTATTTTTTAAATCTTTTCCACATTTATCACAATTTAAATCATTATTGTATGGAATAGGCAAAATATATTTAACTAAAGATAATTTATGATTTAGTTTTGTTCCGTAATGTTCATTTCCACACTTTTGGCATAAATCTCCTTTACATGTAGAGCAATGTTGAATAGGTTCATCTATATTATCATTTAATTCTTTATGGCAATTCTTACACTTCAATAAGGGTAAAGATGATTTATTTCCTTCATCTGGACTTTTTAATATAATCGTTTTAACTTTATTTTTTTCATGAGATGGAAAATCATTATTATGATTATTATTACAACTTGTACATAAACTTCCTCTACAATCATTACAATAACTAATATTTCCATTATTATTAAAGGGAATATTTTTCTCGCATATTTCACATTTTATTTTTGGAATTTGATTTTTATCTTTCTTATTTAATTGATTAAAAGTATCTTCTTCCGTAATTTCTTCAGGTTTTATTTTATTGTTGGTTTTATTTCTCATTTTATGACTTGGAAATTCTTTATTATGATTATCAGAGCATTCATCACATAATGGAATATTACATTTATCACAATTTTTATAATTATTTAATTTTTGTAAGTCTTTTCCACAATTTTCACAATTAAGCATATATATTTCTTCATTAAGTTTTTCAGGTGATATCATTTTTATTAAAGATACTTTATGGTTAGGTCTTTCTCTATAATGATCTTTAGCGCATTTATTACATAATTCTCCTTTACATTGAGAGCAATTTAATAATGGAGAAATATTATTTAAATTATCTCCACAATTTACACATATATTAGGATTATTTAAATCATTCGTTTTAATATAAGTTTTCAAAGAATTAATTTTATGTGAAGGATTATCTAAAGAATGTGACTTAGCACATTTTTCACATAAATTTCCTTGGCATGTATTACAATGAATAATAGAATTATTATCTTTAAGTGGTATATTATTCTTACATAAAGTACAATTAATAAATTGGTCTTTATTTTGTGGAGATTCTTGATGTTTTTCTTGTTTTTTCCCTCTTAATTTATCTTTTGGTTTATTTTTAATTTCTTGAGCGTTTGATTTATTATCATCAAGTTGCTCATCTAAATTACTATTATCTAAATATGGAATTTTTTTACTTTGTTTATTATATATATCATGATCTGGATAATTAATATTATGATTTTTTATACAATCTTTACAAATTGGGCCTCCTCCACAATTATTACATATACAAGCTAATTCATTATCTAAAGGTTTATCACATTTTGAACAAACATCAGAATATAATTTTTTTGGAATAATTTCTTCTTTATTCTTTTCATCATTATTTAAATCATCATTTTTGGGGATTTTATCTAAATTTTTTAATTTTTTTAAATTATATTTATGATTTGGATTATTTTTTAAATGGGGATTTTGACAATTTAAACAAATTGGCCCTTTACAATTTTCACAATAATTTTTTAAATTTTTATCTTTTTTTCCGCAATTACAACATATTAAATCAGGAATATCTTTATATATATCATTTAAATTTTTTTTCATAGGCCTTCTTTCAACTGATCTATTTATTCTTTTTATTCTTGTTTTTTTAACACTTGAATTATAAGGTTTCTCTTTTTCTTTATTTTTTTCATTATCTTCTCTTGGTTTTTCTTTAGTAAGGCTATTAGGATTTATATTTTCTTTGAATTTATCATTTTTATCTTTTTTTGGAGTTTTACTATTATCTTTATCCCATAAATCATTCATATATCTATCTTTATTTAATTCATAATAATCTTTTGTATTAGGGCCATATTTATCTTCTTTTTCTTCATAATATTTTAATTTTCTTCTAATTTCATCATCATTTGCTAATGGCTTTGAATCCAAATTATTTAATTCTTGATAATTATAATTATTTTTACCATTATTACCAATATCTTTATCATTCTTTTTATTTAAACGGTTTAAATTATTTATATTATTATTATCATTATTATTATATTGGTCTGGTTTATTATTATTTAAGTAATCTAAATTATTATCATTATTTTGGAAATTATCATTATAATTATCATTTTTTGGTTTTTTGATTTTATAATTATTATTATTAATATTATTATCTATAGATTCTAAATTATTAAATTTATCATTATTTAAATTATTAGGATCTATATTATTTGGTTCTCCAAAATTATTATTTTTATTCCTTAATTTATTACCTCTCAATTTAGAATTTCTATCATTATCTAATTGTTCATAATCATCATTATTTAAATCATATGGTTTTTTCAAATTATCTCTTTTTTTTAAATCATTTCTTATTATTTTCTTTTTGGTTTTTTGTAAATTGCCCATATCATTATCTTCAGGAATATTTTTTATTCTATTTATTAAATTTTTATTATCATTTATATCATTTTCTTCAGGACTATTTTTTAATTTATTTAATGAATTTATATTATTATCTCTATCATTTTCTGGATATTTACTATTTTCAATATTTTCAGGTCTTTTATTTTCATCATTTAAACTATTTATATCTTTATTATCTTCGTTTTGATAGATATTTTGCCCATTTGAAACAGAATTATTTTGAGGAAACCCAGTTCCTATTGAAGAAGGTCCTATATTTCTATAGGTAGGTCGATAATCTGAAAATATTGGTCTTGAATCAGAAATTGAAAACAATATTAGGATAATCTTTGATATTTTCTATAGGAATTTTTTTTTTGACTATTTTTTTTACAGTTTTTTTAACAATTTTCTTCTTTTTTTCTTTTTTAGGCATTTCTTGCTTATCTTCCTCAGGTTTATTATCATCTTTTATTTCCTTTTTTGGTATTGATTTTACTTCTTTTTGCTGTTCTTTTTTTGGTAAAGATGTTTCTTTTGGCTTTTTTTTACTTCTAAGATTTGTCTTTTCTTTATCTTTATTTTTACCTTCTTGATTCTTATCTTCCATATTTTTATCTTTTTCATCTTCTAATTGTATAGTTATATCTTCTTCTGGTTTCTTTTTTTTTAATTTTATTTTTTCCTTTTTTTTATTTTCATCTTTTTCTTTTTTTTCATCTTCTCTTTTTTTTTCTGGTTCATCTTTATTCTTTAATTTTTTATCATCTTTATTTTTATCTTTATCACTTTCTTTGTCTTTTTCTTTATCTTTTTTTATTTTTTTTGGTTTTAATACTTTCTTTTGATATTTACTATTTTGGTTTTTATTTTGATCATTTTCAATTTTATCTTGATTTTCAATAGGTTTATTTAAATTTTCATCTTCAGGATTTTCTGGTTTATTACTTTCCTCATTTTTATTTGATATTTCTTCTTCTTCAGGCTCTTTTTCTTCTTTATTTTGTTCATCTTTCATTAAATCTTCATTATCTGGCCCAAAATTCTTATCTAAATTTTGTTTTTGGATTTTATCTTCTTCTTCATCGTTTTCATTTGGCTTATTTAATTCATTTTGAGCTAATTTTTGCCTTTCTAACTCTTCTTCTTCAGCTTTTTTTCTCTTTCTTTCTTCTTCTAATTTTTTATTTTCTAATTCTTCTTCTTCTTTTTTTCTTTTTTCTTCATCTTCTTTCTTTTTTCTTTCTTCTTCTTTTTGCCTTTCTAATTCTTCTTCAGCTTCTTTTCTCTTTCTTTCTTCTTCTAATTTTTTATTTTCTAATTCTTCTTCGTCTTTTTTTCTTTTTTCTTCTTCCTCTTTTTCTTTTCTTTCTTTTTCTTCAGCTTCTTTTTTTAATTTTTCA
This sequence comes from Diplodinium flabellum, assembly GCA_023806845.1. NCBI lineage: Eukaryota > Ciliophora > Litostomatea > Entodiniomorphida > Ophryoscolecidae > Diplodinium > Diplodinium flabellum. The sequence continues at coordinate 12,343 of JAJJLB010019100.1, forward strand.
TCTTCT
>JAJJLB010019101.1:0-12318 GCA_023806845.1 Diplodinium flabellum
CCAATCCCCAATCCCCAATCCCCAATCCCCAATCCCCATTTTAGTCATCATATCAATAAAAATCATATTTAACTAAATAAAACAAAAAATTATGAAAAAATTTTTTAATTGTTTGATATAAATAAAAATTAAAGGAATAAAGAATTAAAAAAACATTATACAATATAAGGATAACCATGAAACTTTTTATATTTTCCAAACAGAAATCTTAATATGATTTTTGATTAGAGGATGATATGAGATTTATTTCTGGAATAATCAACCAAGTAGATGGAGTATTAATAATTGAAGATTAAAATTTAAATATTGATTTTTTTTCTTCAAAAATTTCCTCAATAAAAAACAAAATTAACCAAATTTTTATTGCTAATAGGATAAGCATTTTAGAAAAAATCTGCTAGTTAAAAATTTTTTATATTTTGATTTCCAAAATATAAATAAGTATTTATGATAGCATTGGAGATAATTGTATCTATTATTTTAATAAAATTCAATTAAACTACACTATATTCACTCTTTGAACCTAAATACAATCTTAATAATAATATTAAAAAATTTAATTATAAAAAAATAGTATTAAAACATTCTTTCAAAATATTATATTGTTTTATTAAATTTTCTTTATAATTATTGTTATGTATTCTTTTTTAATGTTTTAATGTTTTTATTTGGCTTTTTTCTTTTTGGGAATGGAATTATGTATAATGAGAATTTATCAAATAAGAATTATTTCCTTTTTTTCGTGAAGTTGATGTATATCAAGACGAAATTTTTTCCAATTTTTGAAGTCTTATTATTTTTTGTTCAAAAAGTATTATTACTTCTTTAACATCATCATGATTATGATGTTCATTTATATTAAATACTAATTCATTTTTTTTTCATATTAATTCATGCTTTTATCTTTTCAGCCATATGAGCCACCTCATTTTCTAATAATTCTTTAAATATTTTTTACTCAAAAAAGACATAATCATTTTTTATAAATAAGAAATAAAACAAATGTAATATTTGGTGATATCATTGATTTAAGGGAAATTTTATAGTAGTTCAAATGATAATATATTTAAATAAAGATTGTCAATAATTATACATCATATGGAGCATTTAATTATGGAAAATATTATTCTTTTATTAAACTCAAAGATAAAATTGCATTTTGGAGTACTAAATTATTCATTTTATTTAATTAAAAAATACTATATGATTTACACTACTACAACCTTTATTCCAGTGATATTTGTAGGAATTATAGCAAAAAGATATAAAAATCAATTTGTGGATTGGCAACCATTTGAACAGCCACAGAGTGAATTTGGTGAAGCACATTGGGCAACTTTACAGGAGATGAAAAAGGCAAAATTGTTTGAAAAGAGAGGAGTTTTGCTTGGCAAATATAAAGGTAAGTTTTTGGTTGAATATAGTTTTCAGCATATTTTGTTGTTTGCTCCTACTGGTTCAGGAAAAGGTGTTGGTTTCGTAATACCTAATCTTTTATTTTGGGATGAATCAGTTATAGTTCACGATGTAAAACTCGAAAACTATGAAAAAACAAGTGGTTATAGATTTTCTGTGTTAAAACAGAAAGTGTTCTTGTGGAATCCTGCCGATCAAGATGGTATAACTCACTGTTATAATCCACTTGATTGGATATCAAGAGATGCTGGTGGTGTGGTGGATGATGTACAGAAAATAGCAAAATTCTTAATGCCTAAGGAGGATTTCTGGAATTCAGAGGCAAGATCATTGGCTGTTGGTTTGATGTTGGCATTGTTTGCCAGTCCTGATAAACCTATGACCTTAGGTGAAGTGTTGAGAATGATTAGAAGTGAGGATTTAGCATATAGTTTAGCAGTTGTGCTTGATACGATAGGTAGTAAACTCCATCCAGTAGGATATATGAATATAAATTCATTTTTAAACAAAGCAGATAAGGAAAGATCTGGTGTTACTTCGACAGCATCGTCTTGTCTCGAGCTATGGTCTAACCCTTTTGTTGATACGGCAACTTCAAAAAGTCATACAAATATAGGTTCTTACAGAACAATTCCAACCAGTTTATTTGTGGGTATATCACCAAATAACCTTGATCGTCTAAAACCACTGCTTCAAATATTCTATCAGCAGTGTGCAACTTTATTTACCAATAAAATGCCTACAAAAAAAGAAAAAATAGGTGTGATGATGCTTTTGGATGAGTTTCCTACACTTGGGGAAATGAATGAAATAAAAGTTGGTATAGCATATTATCGAGGTTATAAAGTTAAACTATTTCTTATAGTTCAGGATACAGAACAGTTGAAGGGAACCTATAAAGATTCGGGTATGAACTCATTTTTATCAAACAGTTATTACCGAATTACATTCGCCGCAAACAATGCTTCAACAGCAAAAATGATTTCTGAACTTTTAGGTAAGGGTGTGGTTGAAACAGAGAGTGGTGGTGGTAAGAAAAAATTTATAAATTTGTCTCCTGGTGCTGGTGATGTTACAATGACTAAAAAACAAAGAGATTTGCTTATGCCACAGGAAGTTATTACTCTTCCGAGAGATGAAGAAATAATATTGATTGAGTCAAAGTCACCTGTTAGATGTAATAAAATAAAGTATTATGAAGAGCCACTCTTTAAAAAGAGGGTTGATATGCCGAAGTCCTATGTGCCAACACAAACACCTTATATAGCAACCGTCAATAAAAAAGATGGTGATGGTGATAGTAAAACGGGTGCAGAAGCTAAAAATTCTACAAATGCTTAAAGATCTTGTAATAAATAATATAGTTTTAATTGATGAAGCAACCATAAGTTTTAGCTCTGGTTTATGTATTCTAACCGGTGAAACGGGTTCAGGAAAATCAATTCTTTTGGATGCATTGTCATTAGCAATAGGTGTTAGAGCCAATAATCGTCTTTTGAGAAATGGAGAAAAACAGGGTTCAGTTATAGCAACTTTCGACATAAAAGATAATAATTCTTGTAAACAACTGTTAAAAGAGCAAGAGATAGATTTTGATGATGATTTAATTTTAAGAAGAGTTATAACAGAAGATGGCAAGAGTAAGGCATTTATAAACAATATTCCAGTTGGTCAAGCATTTTTGAATTTAGTAGGTGAACAGTTGGTGGAGATACACGGACAACATGACCAAAGAGGACTTTTAAATCCCACTTTTCATAGAGATATTTTAGATAATTATGGAAATTTGAAAGCACAAAGAGATTTTGTTGGTAAGATTTTTGATGAATTAGTGGAGATTCAAAAAAAATATAAAGAGTTAAATGATAGAAAAGATAATATAGAAAGAGAAATTGACTATTTAGAACATATTATACAAGAAATAGATAATATGAATATTCAAGAAAATGAAGAGGATACCTTGAATTCAAAAAGAAAATTTTTGATGGATAGGGAAAAAATTATAAAAACAATAGAAAATGTAAAAAATACTATAGATGGACAAACTTCAATAGAAAAGATGATAGCAACAGCAGAAGGATATTTGAGTAGAAATATAAGTTTTGGTGAAGATTTATTAGAGAAGGGAAGAAATGCCTTTGATGAAATTATAGATGGTTTTGAAAAAGTTGCTGTTGAATTTGGTGAGGTGAATTCAAAAATAGATGAGATTCTATCAAGTTTAGGATATAGCAATGATAATCTAAACGATATTGAAGAGAGATTGTTTGGTATAAGAGGATTATTAAGAAAATTAAATATTACATTTGAAGAATTGCCAAAATTTAGACAGGAATCAGAAGAAAAACTGAAGAGTTATAGAAATCAAAATGTAGAATTAGGCGATCTATCAACTAAAATTGAAAATTTAACAAAACAGTATTTATATGAAGCAACAAAATTGAGAGAACAAAGAAAATTTGTTGCTAAAAAGTTAGCACAAGAAGTTATGGAAGAGCTAATACCATTGAAAATGGAAAAGGTAAAGTTTGAAGTTGAGTTTAAAGAGTTAACAGAAAATCAATGGAGCAAGAATGGTATTGATTCAATTAGGTTTTTAGTTGCAACCAATGTTGGAGCTTTACCAGATGATTTATCTAAAATAGCATCTGGCGGTGAATTATCAAGATTTATGTTGGCTTTAAAAGTTGTGTTGTCAAAAATAAGTTCTGTTCCAACATTAATTTTTGATGAGATAGATACAGGTGTTTCAGGGGCAGTAGCCAATGCCATAGGAGAACGACTAAAAAAATTGGGACAAAACTTACAGGTGTTTGTGATAACACATTTGGCACAGGTGGCTTCAAAGGGTAATCATCACTTTAAGATTGAAAAAAAAGATAATGGTTTGACTACAAGGACAATAGTGACTTTACTTGATAACAGTAAAAGAAAGATCGAAATAGCAAAGATGATATCTGGTGAGAATATAACTGATGAAGCATTAAAAATGGCAGAAAGATTGCTGAATGAGTAGTAAAAACTGTATAAATCATATTAAAAATTTTTAATAATAATGATTATGTGATTGTAGTATTTAATTGAATAATTATGAATAAGTAAAGATTTTTATTGTAAAGATTTAATTGTTATCTAATAAACAAATTAATATAGCAGTAAATATAAAAAAATATACGAGTTAAGAAAATTGACTTATAAAATAAATAATTTATACTATCTCATAGGGTTGTTTTTTTACAATGGATAAGTTCAAGAGTTTTGGTAGTTTAGAAGATAAAATCAGCAAGGAAAATTCAAGCCCTTTTGAAATTTCAGATAGTAGCAGTGAAGAAAGTTCAGATGATAGTTGCTGTGAAGAAAGCTTAAGTTCTGTTGAAAATTCAGAAAATGGTAATGAGGAAAATAAAAATTTAATCATAAGTGATAAAACATTAGAAGAAATTGGACAGATTGCTGAAAGAGAATTAAAATTAGAAGGGAAGTTTAAAGGAAGAAAAAATTTTGAAGCAAAAGTTAGAAGTGTTTTGGATTGGTATTATGATTGGTTTATTAAAATGAAAAATAATGATAAATGGAAAAAATATAAGAAAGTAATTAGAAATGTAAGAACTATTTTTGATGCCAAAACAAAAAAGGAAATAAATGATTATGTAGCAAATGAGGGAAAAAAAGAAGTTTATGTCAAAAAAAAATGTGATGATTTTGAAAAAAAGATTGATTTTTTAAACTCAATAAAGCGACAAGAAAATTTTAAGGAAAATAAAAAAAAAGAAATTTGGGAACAGATAAGACTCGATTATAGAACAATGAGTGATGTTTATCAAATGACAAAAAATTATCATAAAGAAGGTACTGTTGAGTTTGAAAAGTTTTTTAAAGATAAAATAGATGCTATTAAGTTTAATAGGTATTCAGATCAATCTTATGAGAGAAAATATGGTAAACTTGCTCTTTTGAGAAAAAAAGATTTTAATAGCCACTTTGGAATATTATCTGATACAGATAGGGATTATGAGCAGGTGGCTATTGGTGATAAAACAATGGAGATAATCAAAGATGTGGTTAAGGATGATTTAAGAAAATATGATGGATTTAATGGGACAAAAGCAGAAAATTTTAAAACTCAACTTAAACATAGATTGAAGATGTATAAATATGAAAAGTTTTTAGATCAAAGATATAAAGAGTCGCTTAGCAGAGCAGAGTATTTAAGAAAGAGGAAAGTAAAAAGTTTAATAGAATTAAATAAAAAAACTGAAAGACTTAGTAATATACTTTCTGAGGTGGAACAAAGAAAAAATACAGTTATATTGCCACCTATTGCGAGACGACGATTTTATAACTAAAATATATTGATAGTTTAAATTGACTATCTTTTTTAGGTTGTTTTATTTAATATTTAGGTTTATTTAATAAGATAAGTATAATTGTTGATTAATGTTTTAATAAATATTTTTTTATGATTATTAGATTTTTTTTTTTTTATTTCTTCCTTTACTTCTTTTTGAATTTTTTTAATTTATGTTTTTTTTAATTTAATAAATTAGTTTTTTTTAAATTATTATCTATTGCATAGTAGATTCTTTTTAATATTTTATATGTGATTTTAATAATATACAAAAAAAGTAGTAAAAATATGTTTTGAATATCAATTTTCTACCAATTCTTTTTTTCCATTGACATCTCTTATTATACCTTCTCTTTCTGCTCTTTCTACTAAATTTGCTGCTTTATTGTAGCCGATTTTTAATTGTCTTTGCAGATAGCTTCCCGAAATTCTTTTATCTCTTCTAAATATTTCTAATGCCTCTTGATATAATTCATCGTCTCTTCCTTCTGAAATTTGTTTTCCATTCATAAAAATATCTGGTGAACTATCATTATTGCTTTTAGTTTCAATAATATTAACATAGTTTGGTTTTATGTTTTGTCTTTTTATAAATTCTATTACTTTTTCTATTTCTTCATTTGAAACGAATGGGGCATGGGCTCTTGATAATGAACCACCATTGAAGATATTGTGCAACATATCACCTTTTCCTAAGAGTTTTTCTGCTCCAGATTCTCCTAATACAACTCTACTGTCAATTTTACTGCCAACTCTAAAGCTTATCTTAATTGGGAAATTTAATTTTATAACACCTGTGATTATATTAGCAGAAGGTCTTTGGGTCGCTATAATCAAATGTATTCCTGATGCTCTTGCTTTTTGTGCTAATCTTTGTATTAGGGTTTCTGTATCTTTTCTAACTGTTGTCATAAGTTCTGCATACTCGTCAATAACAACAACTATATAAGGTATTTTTTCTGCTTCAACCTGTTTATAGATTGGTTCATTGTTTCTATCATAACCAGTGATAATATTTATATTTAATTTCTTGTTATTATTTAATGCTTTTTGAACCTTTTCATTGTAATCACTAATATTATTAACTTGTAATCCCATCATCATTGAATATCGTCTATCCATTTCAACAACAAGCCATTTTAGAGCCATTACAACTTTTGGTATTTCTGTTACAACTGGAAATAGTAGGTTTGGTATTCCATTATATCTATTAAATTCCACCATTTTTGGATCAATCAAAACAAGTTTACACTCTTCGTAATGGTATCTAAACAATAGTGATAATATTATTGCATTAATTGAGACGGACTTTCCTGAACCAGTTGTTCCTGCTATTAGCATATGTGGACAATCTGCTAAACTGGTTATTACTGGTTTTCCAGAAATATTAACACCTAAAACAATTTGAAGTTTTAAATTTTCTTCTTCATAGGTTGAACTTTCTAAAATGTTCCTTAAAAATACTGTGTTTCTTTTTTTATTTGGAACTTCAACTCCAAAAACATTTCTTTCTGGAATTAGTGATATTCTAACAAAAGGAACTCTTAAATATCTTGCAACATCATCGGCAGTTCCAGAAGAAATTAATCTTGATGATTTTATTCCATTATTTGCTTCAAATTCAAATAGTGTTATTACTGGACCTACACTTATTTTGACTATTTTTCCACCTATTTCCATATAGTTAAATGCATCTAAAAGTTCTTCACTCATTTCTTGAAGTTCTTCTTTATTTATATAATTGTTGTTTTTTTCATTGGATGAATTTAGTAGATTGTAAGGTGGCAATCTGTATCTATTCATATTGGTATTTTTAATTCTTGTTTCTGTAATTTTTTCAACTATTTTTTTATCATTTTCTAATCTTTCATCAAGTTTAAAATTTGATATTACACTTTTATCTTGTATTTCCTTTATATATTTTTCTAAGAATTCAATTCTTTTGTTTGTTTCTTCAAATAATTTATTATTTTCAATTTCTTCTTGTTTTTTTTTGTCTCTTTTCTGTGTAAATAAGGTTTTTATTGAGGAGAATTTATTTTTTACCTTATCAAGAATTGAGACTGGAAGAATTATTTTAAAGATTTTTTTTAGGATAAACCCTAAGATAAATTTAATTATTACAAATGTATATTTAAACAAATGAAAAAATACTCTTAAAAAGAATTTTAAAACAATATAAGCAGTTTTATAGTTAAATTCTGTTATAACATTTAAAGCCAACAGTATTAAAACAACATAAATACTGCCAATTATCCAGCCATTTATCCAAGACAGTAATTTTTCAATACATTCTCCAATTTTTCCACCATATATTTCAGTATTGTTGCTAAAACATTTTTCTATTAGTCCACAGGATGCTACTATATAAATAATAAACATTATAATTTTTAAGTATGGATTATATATTAGTTTAGAAGATTCTTTTTTATCATTGCTTCTACTGTTAAGAGTAATTTTTATTATGTTTATTCCAATAAATGCTAAGGCAAAAACTATAAAATATGCTACTATACCAAATGATTGGAGAAAGAAATCCGATAGAGTAGCACCAAAAGTTCCCAATTTATTGTATATTGGCATATTATGTCCATTGAGCGAATTAAGTGAGGAATCTAATTCATTATAGCTGAATAAAGCCACTAAAAGGCAAATATCAAATATGAGTATGGCACAACCAAACAAAAAATCTATAATTTTTTTTATTTTATCGGTCATATTCTTTTTTATTGTTTATATACCTGTTCCATAAGTCCTGTCTTCTGTTTTTTGTTATAATTTCTGCCATTTTGATTTTCCATTCTTCTATTTTTTTATGATCTCCTGATAACAAAACATTAGGAACTTTTCTATTTTTCCACAGTTGTGGTTTTGTATATAGTGGGTATTCTAAAAGATTATTGTAAATATTTTCTTCAATGCCACCAAAACTATCATATTTTAAAGAGTTTCTATCGTGAACGACACCATCAATACATCTAATTAGTGCTTCAATAAAAAAAAGTGCTGGGAGCTCTCCGCCCATTAAAACAAAATCACCTACTGATATTTCTTCTATTGAATATTCTTCAATAACTCTTTCATCAATTCCTTCATATCTTCCACAAATTAAAGCAAGATCTTTATATTTTATAAATTCTCTTATTTGTTCTTGTGTTAAAATTTTTCCTCTTGGAGAAAAATATATTATTTTTGTTTCTTTACTGCAGTTATTATCTATTGCATCTCCCAACACATCCGCTCTCATAATTAAACCTTGTTCGCCACCAAAAGGTGTGTCGTCAACTTTTTTGTGTTTGTCCTTTGAATAATCTCTAATATTTATCAAATCTAAATTCCATTTTTTATTGTTTAGTGCTTTACCAAGTAGTGATTTATTGCAGTAATCACCTATGATTTCCGGAAAAATTGAGAATATTTTTATATTCACCTTGTTTGTAAAATATTTATATAAATATGCTATTAAAATAAATAAATAAAAAATAAATTCAATAGTATAAAAGTTGAAAATAATAAATATGGTTGTATATATTTCTTATACGAAGATATGGCTACAATTTTATTAATATGCAACAGGATAACAATTTAGATAAGTATTATACAAAATTAAAATGTGTAAAAAAGATAGTTGCTAAAACTATTAAGATGTTTCCAGATGTAGATAATTTTATTGAGCCATCGGCTGGTTGTGGAAATATAAGTAATTATATAAAAAAACTAAATAAAAATGTTGTTGCCTATGATATAATGCCAGAAAATAAATTCATTATTCAAGCAGATTATTTAAAAACAACAATAAAATTTAATAATCATATAACAATAGGAAATCCACCTTTTGGTTATAAAGGAGATTTAGCAATTAAATTTCTCAATAAAGCACTTTCAGAAAGTATAGCGGTTGCATTTATAATGCCAATTACTGCATTAAAATATTCTTTTCAACAAAAAATTAATAAAGAAGCAATTCTTATATATCAAGAAATATTAGATAAAAATTCTTTTGAACTTCCAAATAAACAAGATTATTCTTGTGAAAGTGTTTTTCAAATTTGGACTGAACCATCTTTATTTAATAGTAAATTAAATTATAAAAATTTAAGAGTAAAAAAACCAATTACAAAACATAAAGATTTTGATTTATACAGACATAATGCCACTGATATTTCAAGAAAATATATTGATTATGATTGGGATTTTGCTATTTATGCACAAGGTTACAAAGATTATACAAAAATTTTTTATAAAAATAATTATGAATTTTTAAAAGATAAAATAAATAAAACTAACGATCAATTTTATTTTATAAAAGCAAAAGATAATAAAATTTTACAAAATTTATTAAAAATAGATTATGACAAATTAGCCCATACAAATCATATCACACCAGGATTTTGTAAAAATGATATTATAAAAAAATATATGGAATTATATGGCAAATGTTGATACTTGTATAAGATATGCAGAGCAAGGATTATGTAAAAATATTGAAGAAAATTCTATAAATATTTTTAATTTAAAAGAATTTGAAAAAGTAAATATATTTAAAAATAAATCTGAAAATGAAATAAAAGAAATATTATATAATTGTTCTGAAAATATAAAAACATATATAAATAATAAATATTATGATGGAAAGAATAATGATATTACATTAATTCAAGAAAATAATAATAATAAAATTGGAGCAGATTTAAAACATATATTATCTAATAATAAAGTAATAAGTATAGAAGTTAAATTTGGAGAACAAACGGATAAAAATATTGGTATGAATAAATTTAATAAAATTTTTTCTTGTGATATTTTTTCTAAGATTCTTTCAGTGAATAATAGAAAAAAATGGATAGATTTATATTTTAATAAAGAAAATCAAAATGAAGAAAAACAGTTTGAAAGATTATTTTTTGAATTAAATAAAGGTATAAAAATATTTAATGAATTTAATGAAAATAAAAATTGGACTTTAAATAAAGAAGAACAGCAATATATGGAAAATAAAATAATAAATATTTCTGGCGATGGAACTAAAAAATATGATTATTATTTAAAGTTTCTGTTGGATGGAAATGATTTTTCCTCCTTTTCTCATATACCTACTAAAATTGGAAAGTGGATAATACAAGAAGTTAGATATTTGGATAATAACATTAAAAGAGTTAATGTTGTCGTTGATAATTATGACACAAATATAGAAATAAAATTTACACTAAACTGGAAAAATAATTATAAATATCAAAATAAAATAGCAAAAGCAAAATTGGGTTTAGGTTCCGCTAATTGGAATGTTTGGATTGATATGGAAATTAAGAGAATTAGGTTGTGACTATTTAACTTTATTAATTTTAAATAATTTTTATTATTTTCCAATTCCTTTATTCTTGATATAAAATATTCCATTTTTTGTTTTATTTCAATGTTGTTATTTTTTTCATATTCAAGAGATGTTTTCAGCACATTATTTTCTATTAAAAGGTCTTCTTTTTCTTTTTTGCATAAAAGTAAATCTCTATTTTCGCTTTCAAGAAATTTTATCTTTTCTTGTAGCTTTATATTATCGTTTAATCTCATTCTTGCTATGTTTTCAAGTTTTATAATTTCTTGTTGCATTGTTTTTTTTTGTTCATCACCAACAGAAACCTTCGTTTTTGTATCCAAAATTAAATTTATATATATATAAATAAAAAAAATTATTATAAAAATAATAATAACAATCATAGGTATCTTCCACTATTATTTTCTATTTTTTTTAATTTCATTTGTGGCTAAAAAATCAGCCCTATTATTGTATTCATTGTCGGAATGACCTTTAACCCAATTCCATTGTATACTATGTTTGTTTGATAAGTCAAGTAATTTTATCCATAAATCCTTGTTTTTGACATCTTCCTTCTTTGAATTTTTCCAACCATTTTGTTGCCAGTCATTTATCCATTGTGTTATACCATCTTTGACATATTTACTATCGGTAAAAATATCAACTTTACATTTTTTTTTAAGTTGCATTAGTGCTTGTATTATAGCAAGTTAACTCCATTTTATTATTGGTGCTATTAGCATCAAAACCACTTATTTCTTTTTTGTTGTTTTTATAAATCAACACAGCACCCCAGCCACCCATTCCAGGATTTTTAGAACAAGCACCATCTGTATATATAATTACTTTATCTTCCATAACAAAAAATAAGACCTTCACAACATTGCTATGAAGGTCATTTATAAGTTAACGATTGAAGGACTATTTCTTCTTCTTTGAAGATTTAACTTCTTCCTTCAATGCCTTTCCAGGAGCAAACCTAACTTTCTTTGAAGCAGGGATTTTAATTTCTTTTCCTGTTTGTGGATTTCTACCTTTTTTCTCTTTTGTATTTACAACTGAAAAAGTTCCAAATCCAATCAAAGTAACTTTGTCACCTGATAAAAGACCTTTCTTAACTGTTGACAAGAACAAATCAATAACATTAGAAACTTCCTTTTGTGTTATACCAGATTGTTCTGCAATTGACTTAATTAAATCTTGTTTATGCATAATCTCAAAAAATAATTAGTTAATAATT
>JAJJLB010019102.1:0-12044 GCA_023806845.1 Diplodinium flabellum
CAATCCCCAATCCCCAATCCCCAATCCCCAATCCCCATTTCTGCTCAGATTAATTCAATTTTTAGAATAGTCAGATAGCTAATTATGTATGTTTTATTATAAATCAATGATAGAATTATAATATTTTCTTTTCATGAAAATATGATTGTGGTATAATTATACCTTATTAATACAGTATATGTCAGATAGAGAGCCTTTAGAAAGATATCTCTACCAGATTGAATCTCTTAAAAAAGATGATACTGATATTGGACAAATTATTATAGATATAAAAAATCATATCAAAGATGAAGAGGAATTTATATATGATAAAACAATTTTAGAAAAAAAAAATTTTATAATAACTCCAAATTCAATTGAAAGAATAAAAAAAATATCTTATTATGTATCTCGTGGTGTACCTGTTCTTTTAGAAGGTCCTTCGGGAACTTCAAAAACCTTCTCTACTGAATTCGCTTGCCTAGTTGCTAAAACCAAAAAACCACTAATTAGATTCAATATGTCTTCTGATACAGTTCCCGCGGATCTTCTTGGAAAAATGGTGGGAGATAAAAACTCTTTAGCTGGTATATCTTCTCAAGAAGGTCATTTCCTAAAAGCATTTAAATATGGCCATCCTTTATTACTAGATGAAATTAATTTAGCTTCACAAGCTGTTCTCCAATGTATAGAAGAAGCTTTAGATTCTGAAGTTATCAGCATTGAAATTCCAGGATTCCCTTTAACAAAAATAAATAAACATCCAGATTTTGCTCTTATTGCTACTCAAAACCCAAATAAAGGACTTTTTGCTAATAAAAGGCAAAATTTAGGAAAAAAATTTATGTCTAAATTTCAAGTAATTATATTTCCTGAATTTTCAGAGGAAGAATTAAATAAAATAGCTATTGGTCTTGGGAAAAGTTTTGGATTTAAAGGAGACAAAAAAATACTTGAAGACTTAGTAAAATTCCACAAAAAATGGGCTATCTGTGAAGAAATAAAAGATGATGTTCAATGCTTTACTGTCAGAGAAATTGCTGCTTCTGTCAAAGCTTTTTCAGAAGGAATGAATTTATATGATACTGTTATGACTATATATGGGGCTAGATATCAAAAATCTTTAAAAGAAAAATTAAGTAAATTATTAAGATCTTATGACTCTTTTAAAGATGTTCAACCTGATAAACTTGTAATGCCTGAAAATTTCCCGAAATGCTTCCAAAATACTTCTCTATTACAAGCTATAAAATCAATCAAATTTTCTTTAGATAATAATAGACATGTTATCATTTCTGGAAATGAAGGGACAGGCAAAACACAATTAGCATTATGGTTTGCGGAATGGTATGGTAAAGAAAGAAAAATTAAAAAATCGAATATATTTTACTGCTTATGCACAGAAGAATTAAAATGTCCTGATTTAATAGGAAGACAAAGTCCAACAAATAGTACAGATCCTGGAAAAGAATTAATCGAATGGAGGAATGGTTTTTTATCTATTGCTATCGAAAATGGAGGTGTAGTTGTTTTAGATGCTTTAGATCAAGCAACTGCTACTGTAACTGAAAGACTTAATGGATTACTAGATCAAAAATACGATGATACTGAAAAAGCAAAATTTGATGTACCAGAAAATCCACAAAAGCCAGAAATTTATATTCATAAAAACTTTAGATTAGTTTGTACTACAGATATAAATAAAATAAATCAAATGTCTCCTGCTTTTGTGAATAGATTTGATGTTATTGTTTTAGAAGATCAAATGGAGTGTATTAATGAAGATGAAAAAAAAGAATTAATAAAATTTCTTTTAATTAATTCATTTAAAGAAAATAAAGTTAAAGCTCTAATTAAAAAGCAGGAAAACCAAGAGAAAATAGAAGAGGAAAAAGAAGAAGTTAACAAAGATTTAGAATTTATAGACTTTAGTAAAAATACTGAGGAAACTACTAACAATGATGAAAATATAGAAAATAACGAGATAAATATGGAAGGACAAGATAATTTTAATTTTAATGAAAATGAAAATCAAGATGGACAAGACTTTAATTTTGATGAACAAGAAAATCAAGGAGGACAAGACTTTAATTTTGATGAAAATGAAAATCAAACTGGGAAAGATTTTAATTTCGAGGAGGAAGGAGATCAAGATATAAATGCCAATAATAATATTGAGGAGCAAGAAGAACAGGATCTAAATAAACAATTTGAAATCAATAAAGATGATATGGATTTTGATATGGGACAAAACAAAGTTCAAGATGCAAATGGTGAAATTATGAATAATGAAGGAAACAATATCGCTAATCAAGAACAAGGAAATAAAGAAGGAGAAAATATTAATAACGAAGCTGAAAATAATGATAATAAATTACCAAATAATAATAAATCAAAAATAAATGATGAAAACAAAGAAGAAAATGAAGAAATAGAAGAAGGGGAAACATATATTCCTACTGAAGAATTAATAAAATTAGTATATAATAAATCAAATGATTTTAAATCAATTTATAAATTAAATCAATTTTGTAGAACAATTAGAATTTTTATTATTTATTTTAAAGATAAAGAAGAAATATCTCAAGATTCAATAGTTAATTTTTGTTTTAATATTCTTACTAAAGATTTTGAAAAAGGAAAATTAGTAGAAATAGATCCAAAAATAGAATCAATTTTATTAGACCTTAAAGATGAACCTCCAAGTGATGACCCAAAATATTTCTATAAAAATTCCAAATTATTAAGTAATTATATAGCAGTTTTACATGCTTGTAAAACAGCTAATATTCATTTATGTGTTTATGGCCCTCCTGGAGCAGGAAAAACTTCTGGTACAAGAGCTTTTGGTAGAATTATTTCTAAAGATCCAAATAAAAGATTTGATTTTGAAATGCATTCTTTTCATGCTGGAACTAAACCAAGTCATTATTATGGAACAACAACTCTTAAAGATGGAAAAATAATTTATAAAAACGGTACATTAACAAATTCATTAATAAATGGATATATGTTTATTGCAGATGAATTGAATCTTTCCTCAATATCTAATATGAATGCCTTGGCTCCTGCTCTTGAAATGAATTTAAATCATAGTATATATTTCCCTGGAATAGAAAATCCTATAGTAATACATCCTAATTTCTTTTTTGTTGTATGTCAAAATGAAGTAGGAACAATCGGCAGAAATACTTTACCTCAAAATATTATAAGAAGATTCAAAGAAATATTTTATCCTCCTCAACAGGTTGAAGATATTGCTCAAATATGCAAAGAAATAAATGGTAGTTTATATAAAGCAGGAGAAGATAAAGTAATTGATGATAAAACAGCAGGAAAACTTGGAGAATTTATGATAAAACTTAATCAACAAAATTTTAGTGAAATTTCCCAATGGTCCTTGAGAGATATTAATAAATTATTCCAAAGACAAATTCAACAATCTAAAGTAGGTGGGGTTTATCAAGGAATATCTTTTTGCCATAATTTATTATTTTACACTCTAAGTTCAGTTAGTAAAGAAGAAATACCTAATGTTAAAGAAAAAGTTATAAAAATAATTCAAGATGTTTTTGGTTTAACAACCGAGGAAAGAAATAATATAAGTAATTGTTTTAACTCAAAAGCAGAACTTAAAAATGACAGTCAAGGATGCCTTTGTATTTTTAAAGGAAATTGTTGTATTTCTTTTGAATTATTTAAACAAAATTTTATAACTGAAGATAAGCCAAATATTGAAGAAAATCCAATAATGAAATTAACTTCTTTACTTGAAGATTTATTTCAAATAAGTCTTGCAAGTGATAAAGAACCCATTTTATTAATAGGTCCATCAGGATATAAAACATTTTTAGCTCAAAAATTTTTATCTAATGCTAAAACAATAACTTTAAACCAAGAATCCAGTGTAGAACAATTATTAGGCTCTTCGGCTTTTTTCTCAAAAACAGAAGTAAATGATTTTTATTTAAGAATTATTGTATTAATATGCAGATTAAATAATTATAATGAACTTGTAGAAAAATTAAAAGATGGAACTTTAACAAAAAATGAAATTAATGAAATTATTGAGAGAAAAAAAGGAGATATACCTTATTCATTTATTTATGCAATAGAAAGATGTAGAGATAAAATATTCATGAAAAAAAGAGATGAAGATGAATCAAATGCTTTATCAAATATGATTATTGAATTTAGACCAGGTTTGTTTTTAACAGCTATTTTAGGAGGATCTTGCCTCATTTTAAAAAATCTTTCAAATTTACCAACAATTATTTTAGAAAGGTTTAATGAATTATTTTCTGGTAAATGTAATATAACAGTAAATGAGGATATTCCTAATACAATAACTCCAGAATCAAAGAAAGAATTATCAGAATTTAATAAAAATTTTAGGGTATTTGGAACATGTCCCCCTGGCGCTACTTCTCAACTTTCAGAAGCAGTAATTTCTAGATTTAGTTTAATTTATATTGGAGAATATGCTTTAGATGAGCAAAAAACTGTACTTCAGAGCTTTTGTGATTTAAATAAATTAAGTACAATAACAGATGATAATATAAATAATATAATTGAATATTCAAAAAGCTTAAATAATAGTTTTTC
This sequence comes from Diplodinium flabellum, assembly GCA_023806845.1. Taxonomy (NCBI): domain Eukaryota; phylum Ciliophora; class Litostomatea; order Entodiniomorphida; family Ophryoscolecidae; genus Diplodinium; species Diplodinium flabellum. Next base: position 4,585 of record JAJJLB010019102.1, read on the forward strand.
TGGAATTAATTTTACTTTATTTCAAATGATCAATTTATTACAATTAGCTCATGATATTAATACAAAATTAAATAAATATGGAAAATACCAATTTATGACAAAAGATATAGTTCTTTCTTTGATTATTTATTATTCTGCTAGAGGTCTTTTAGATAATAGAGAACCACATATTTTAAAAAGATTATGCGATATTGTAAATCTACTTGACCCTCCTGAAAAAAGTTTAGAAAAATTAGTTTCACCTGTTTTTATTGATGAAGAAATTGGGGTTAAAGGAATTCGTTCAAAAATAACTTATTTAATAATTAATTCACCTTTTATTCAAGAAATAGATAAAAATATAGCTTTTACTCCTCAATTTAATGAAATGATAGAAATAATACATTTTGGATTAGCTAACAATGTCCCAGTAATTTTGGAGGGAATGCCTGGACAAGGTAAACAAACATGTATTAATTATATAAGTGAAATGTTAGGATATGAAGTTGTGAATATAATGATTTCTCAATCAACTAAAGTTGAAGATCTATTAGGAAAAAATGTAATAACTAAAGATAAAAATAAAAATATAAAAGTTATTTTAAATGAAACAAAATTGTCAAAAGCCCTAAAAAAACAAAATGATTTTAATAAAAATGGAAGAGAGTTAATATTTGTCTTTAATAATTTAAATAATGCTAGTCCAGCTGTTTTAGAATTATTAACCTCTATTTTTGATAAAAATCAAAGAAATGTTTTATTATCTGATGGTTCAACAATACCAAAAAATCCTATTAATATTATTGGCATTTTAAAACCTCAAAATGGTGCTAACAGAGATAAATTGCCACCTACACTTCTTTATTCATCTTTATATCATATAGTGTTAGAACCAGATGAAGAATCAATAAGGGAAATAATAGCAAAAAAATTAGAAAAAGAAGAATTTAAAACAGATTCAAATAGATTATATGATAATTATATAAAGGCAAAAAATATTATAGAGAAAAAATACCAAAAAGAAAATTTTTTGAATTTTAATGATATTTCTAAATATATTAATTTTAGGAAAATATCCTATGGAAAAATAAATGATGTATCTATAATATTTGCAATGGTGTTTGTATATAGATTTACAGAGGAAGAAATTATAAATGATTTAAAGCAAGAATTGCAAATACAATCAATTGACATGAAACCGACTTTAATATATGACCAACCTGAAGGATATTTGACTTATAAAATAGGTGAAAAGAATAAAATTCAAATAAAAACATTTTTCAATAGACCCTTGAAAAACGAAGAAAAACAAAATTTCAATCGTTGTTTCATATCATTAACTTCAAATCAAAAAAGTTGTATTCTTTTTTTAATATTATGTGCTTTAACAAAAAGATCTAGTTTAATTCAAGGAGAAACTGCTTCTGGTAAATCTCATGTTATCAGAACTTTCGCTTATTTGATGGGAAAAGAATTAAATGTTTACCAATTAAATTCTGAAAGTAGTACTTCTTTATTAACTGGCCAATCTAAATTAAATACAAAAATAACAAAGGAAGAATCTGAAGAATTATCAAATATTTTTAAAAATTTAGAAAATTTTGAGGTGATAAAAGATAAAATAAATGAAAGCTTTAAAGAAGGAATATATGAAAATTGGTCAGCTGAATCATTTAAAGAATTAATAGATTTAATAAAAGAAATAGAATTAAAAGCTAATGAGAATGAAAGAAATATATTAAAACAATCAAGAATAGAAATAGGGAAAATAATTATTCCTGCAAATAGATTTAATAATGATTTCGATTCTGCCTTTGTTATTTCTATGAAAAAAGGATATTGGGATTTATTCGACGGAATGGAAAGTGCTACACCACAACTTTCAGAAAAAATTTCTACTCTAGCTGGGGAAGAGCCTGAATTAGATTTATTTGAAACTGGAAAAGATAATTATTTTTTTACAAGAAAAGATAATATTCCTAATTCAACTAAAATACATGATGATTTTCTTATGTTTATTTGTCATAATATTTCATCTCAAAGTGACAAATCATTAGATCCTAGTTTATTAAGTAAATGCATTTGCTTTTGTATGCCTCCAGTTGATAGTAAAGAAATTGATAGCGCACAAATTTTATATGGTTCATTTATTAAAAATAATTTAGATAGAAAAATATGCCAATCAAGTGCGACAAGACTGTCTTTTGTTCATAAATATGTAAAAGTTAAATCTAAATTGGAAGAAGATTCTTTTTCTGGGGATTTTCAACCAACAGGAAGAACACTTGGGTTTATAGGAAAAGAATTTAGGAAATATTTAGAAAGTAGTCATTTTGAAAATCCTAATCTTGAAATATATAGGCCTGTATGCCATTCTATTATTTCTTTTTATTGTAATTCATATAATCCAATAATAAAAGATGAAGAAGGAAAAGAAATAATATCAGAAGAGCAACGAAATAAAAAAGAATTAGAATCAAAAAACAAATTTGTTGAAGAATTATTTGATACTTTTAGAAATTATGTTCCTGATTTTAATTTAGATGAAGTCTCTCAAACAGAAAAAAATTTAGATATATTATTAATATTAAAAAATATTCAACAATTTGCTGTATCTTCACCTCAAATAAGAGAAAAATTAGAATTTAATTTTAGTAATTTTGTTAAAATATGTATAGAAAATATTGAATTAAGAGATATAGATTTAATTATCAGACATTTATCAGATACAATTGAATTAGTTTCAAAAATGGAAAAACCTGGAGAAGAAAAAGATATATATTATCAATTAAATATGTTAAATAAATTATTTAAAGATATAGATGAAGTAAAAAGTAAAGTATCAGACCAATATATAGGAAGAAAATTAAGTGATAAAGAATTATTACAAATTGAACAATTAAAAATACCTTTATCTAGATTACATTTATTTGAAGGATTAACAAAAAATAATGAAATATTTTCTGGAAAAATAAAATCTTATATTTTTATTAATAATTTATCTTATTTAACAAAATCTATTATAGAGTTATATACAACAAAAAACACACTTTCTTTAAAAAAGATGCTATCAATTTTAACAAAAAATCCACAACTATTTTCATTAATGGATTTAATATTTCCTTATAGACATTTTTCAAATACAGGAATCTATAATATTACTTATTTAATGAATTTATTTACTAAATTATATTTATCTGAAATTAACTTTAAAGTTATAATTGATAAAAATGAATTTCTTTTTCAATCTTCAAAAAATCAACTAAGAATGATTTGTATTTTAGTAATAAATCAAAAATTTTTACTTGATATAAATACTACAATTGAAAGAATATTTGTTAAAGGTGAAAAGCCCAAGGTATTATTAAGAATTATGCCTAATCTTATAAAAGATCCTAATAAAGATTATATATTATGGAATTATTATACTTATCTAACAATTTTAGACATAATTCAAAATAGAAAACAGGAAACTATAGATCAAAATGAAGCCAAAAAAATTCTTTCAAAATATTATGGAAAAATAACCAAGCCTAATTTAGATAAAAATAATGAATCATTTAATATTTCAAGATTTTTTTATCATAATGATAAATCTTCTTTATTTGGAAAAGCTTTTGGATGTTGTTTAAATTTTGATAAAGATTTTTTAAATTATTTAAAAGTATTTAGTTATCCAATAGAAAAACATTTAATCAATTTAGCTGATATTTTAATTCAAATAATAGAACCTAGATATATAGAACCAATCTTGCATTTATGTGAATCAATGAAAGAATTTTGCTTTAAAAATAGTATATTATGGCAAATTCATACTGGACAATTTAATCCAGAATCTTCTAAAGCATCTTTATATAATATTGCAATAAAAAAAGAAAAAGGAATAATTGATTCTATATTTAATCAAGAAATTCAATTCAATGAAGATATAAAAGCAGATTTTCAAAGTTGTTTTAATGAAGCTCAAAAAAGAATAGATGAATTAATATTAATAGATGTAAAAGATGAAAATTTGAAAAAATTAAAACAAAAATTAAATGACAATAAAAATAAATTAAGTAATGTGAAACCAAAAGATAATAAAATCCTTATTGTAAAAAATCAATTAACTACATATATAAGTCAATATACTGAAAATATGCAAATTACATTATCTGAAGAAATAGTGAATGATATTACAGAAAAAATAAATCATTTTATAGAATTATCAAAACAAACTGATATAAATAAAGAAGAAAATTTAATAGATTGGCCTGATTGTTTAGTTAAACAGCCAAATATTAATGAGACTGAAAATACAAATAAATTGGATATTTTAATTTGGTATTCAAAAATTGTTAAAGAATTGAAAATTATTGATTTGGATATTAAAAATAATTTACTTAAATGTGTAATGAAATTAAATGAAAATCAAGAAATTTTACCTATAATCAATCTTTTAATGAATATAAATAATGATAAAATATCAAATATAGATAGAAAAAATAAACAAATAATCTATGGAACTCTTAATGCATTTTTCATTTATAAATTATATAAACAACAAAAAACAGATTTTTTATGGAATATTGATGATTATATAAATAATTTTAAAAATAGGGAAGAAATAAATGAACCTTATTTTATTTCTAAAGCTGATGATTACTTAAAATCATTAGAGGATAAATTTATGATATATATTCCTAAATTTAAAAAATCTGATTTACTCTTTCTTTTTATTAATGTAGTAAAGAATGATTATCAAGGTAATAGAGAATATAAACTAGGTCCTTTACTTTCAGAATTCAATTGTTTTCAAGTAATTCAAGGATTAAATCCAATGATTAATAATTTATTAGAAGGAGAAAATATTAAATCTTGTGTTGAAATATTAGATGATATATCTAAAATAATTTATATGAATTATTTAAAATCAGATGAAAAACCAGAAGAAATTAAAGATCATGATTCTGTTATGGTATGTTTAAATAAAGTTAAAGAAGAATGTACTAAAAAAATAGATGAATTAAAAAAGGAAACAAGAGATAAATCTTCTGAAATATATAGCCAAGAGAAAAAAATAAGAGCAGCTGAAATAATTATAAGTGTAATAGATTTAGCAAAATTAATGGATAATAAATTCCCTGAATGTAAATTAGAATTTGATGATATAGAAATTTTCAATGATAAATTTGATAATCAATTAATTAATAAATATCCCACATTATTCTATTTTTTCAATAAAAATTTATTAACTTATCAACAAATTAAAGACAATTTTATTATTGCTTATAAAAGTAATAAATTATATGATACTCAAAACGAATTTTATCAATCTTTTTATTACTGGATATTTGGTTTAAGGATTTTAAGTTCAATTAATTGTATTTATTTAGAACAATACAATGAAAATTTTGTTGAAATGATTTCAAATGAAGTTAAAAAAATAATCAAAGAAAAAATTAATAATAAATCAAATTTTGGAACAAAATGGATAAATATTCTATTAGATAATATAGATCCAATATATGAAGATAATGAAATAATTTCAATATATAAATATATAAAAAAAATTATTGCATATTCAACTAATGTTAGACCTGAATTTCAAAATGAATCTATAAAATTACTTAAAAAAGTTATTATAGAAACCTTAAGATTAGTTTTTAATGATTCAATAAATAATTTTATGAATAAAGGATTTTCTAATCCAACTAATTTGACTCAATTTTTTATTAATCCTGATTCTCAACTGAAGATTGAAATTGAAAATGAAATGAGTGAAAAATATAAAGAAATAATTGAAAGTGAATTATATGTCAGAGAATTGAAACCATTTTATGATTCTTTTATTTCTAATTTTGAAGCATATAAGAAAGAAATTGAAAATGAAGCAACAAAGGAAAAAAAATTTACCGAAGATGTATTTATTAAAGATAAAGAAAAGGAAAGAATTAATTTAATTAATGATAAGAAAGATACAATGAATAAATTAATAGAAGAATATAAAAAAATTTATGTCGAACTAAATGATAAAATTGAAAATTCATTACTTATGAAAGTTAATGATATTTTAAGAAAAATTATATCTTTTACTAATAAAAATAGTTCAATTAGCGATTTAATAGAAAATAATAATAAATTAATTTTAGATGAATTTGAAAAAATAAATGAAATTATTGAAAATGAAAATGATAATAAATTAAAAACAAATAATTTAAATATAATAAATGAATTAAAAGAATGTAATATAAAATTAGAAGATATTAAAGAATATAATAAGTATCAAGATTTATATAATAATTTAATAAAAATTACATTTCAAAATAATTATGGAATTAGAGAAATTCAAAAAATTGAAAAAATATTGAAGGATACTACTGACTTATTATCAGGGTATGAATTTAATAAAGATGAAAAAATGCAAAATTTAATTTTAGATAAAGGAAATATACTAAATGAATTAATAGAAGATTTAAAAGACATTAAAACAATAAATTTCAATTATGATAAAGAAGAACAAATAAAAAAATATTTAAAAGAAGCTGATGTACTAAATAGTGAATTAAATTCATGTGAGAAAGAAAAAGAAAATATTAATCAAACCTTAGAAAATCAAATAGAATTAAATAAAAATAATAATGATGAAATAGAAGATTTAAAAAAAGAAATTGAAGAAAATAAAAGTAATTTCCAAATTTCTGAAGAACAAATAAAAAATATAGAAGATGATAACCAAATGCTTGAAAATGAAAAAAATGATATTTTAAGTAAAAAAGAAAATTACCAGAATATGATAGATAATTATCAAAAAGACATAGTATTTAAATTAGAAGAAAATAAAAATTTAGAGGAAACAATTAATCAATATCTTAATGACCCTTTAAGCATAGATACTAACGATTTTATAGACAATAACAATTTTATTCTTGATAAACAGCAAATAATATCTCAAAATAAAGAAGAAATAAACAAACTTCAAGAAGATATAAAAGATATTCAATTGATAATGGATCAAAATAAAGAAAATGAAGATCAAAGATTAAATGATATTGAATGTCAACTAACCACAAACCTACAATATATTAATGATTTTAAGAATAAAAAAGACAAAATAATTCAAATAGAAAAAAAAATAAAAGATTTAGAGAAACAAATTAATTTAGGAGAAAAAAATATAAAAAATTTAAAAAATCTATTATTGGAAAAAGAAAAAAAAATATCAGAATTAGAAAGTCAAATAAATTTTAAAAAAAATTTAGAAGATGAAGAAAATTTAAAAAAGAAAAATATTGAATTAGATCAAACTTGCATGAAAGATAAAGAAATAAATAAATATACAATAGAAAATGAATTTAAACATATTTTAAATACTTTAAAATCTAATATATCTAATTTAAGAATTGAAATAAATATGAATAAGAAAAAATATGATAATAAAAAATTGGATAGTAATTATATATCTAATCCTTATAAATTATTGGAAGATTTTAATACTAAAA
>JAJJLB010019103.1:0-11782 GCA_023806845.1 Diplodinium flabellum
CCCAATCCCCAATCCCCAATCCCCAATCCCCATATTTAATATTTATTATCATTAAATTATTATTTTTAAAAATATAATTATTTTTAATATAAATCAATAAATAAATTATTTATTTAATTTTAACTAATAAAATTAACTAAAACTCAAATATATTTACTTCAAACCTCTTTGCTTCTTAACCTCTTCAAGAGATAATAGTTCATTTTCAATATTAGGATTATTTTTATATTCTTGTCTTATCTTTTCAACTTCTTCCATATTGCTATTAACAACCCCATAAATGGAATCAGCAAATTCTTTCTGGACATGATATTTTTCGACAAATTCATCAATTATTTTAACTACAATTCTATTATCCAAATAAAATTCCAGCATATTATTAGAATATGGTAATAATTGCGAAAAGCAAAAATTAGATAATCTTTCCCTAGATTTTTCATTATTTTCATCAAACAATGATGGTTCATCTGGATTTGAATCTACAAATTTTTGTATTTCTAAAGATATCATTTTTTCAATTAGACCTCTCCAAAAATCAGGAGTTCTTAACCATTTATATTGTAAAATAAATTCTAATAAATATTTTTTTTTAACATTTCCTTCTTTATCTTTTTCTTCATAAAAATATGTTTGTGAAAGTATCATACAATTTCTTGCAGCTTCATAATCTTTTTCTTTTTCTGATGTTTGTAATATTAAATTTAATATTTCTGCTAAATCTTTTACTAATTTTTCACTTCTAGCAAATCTTCCATTAGTTCTTTGTTTACTTAAATATATTAAAAAATAATTCTGGCTCCATTTTTGTTCAAGGTATTCCATTAACTTTTTTTTTTCATCATCTGTAAAAGGTACATTTATAGCAAATATTTTTTTAGATAATTCTCTCATTTCTTGTTTTTTACTTTCTTTTTCAATATCAAAATTAGGCATAATATCTGGTATTATACTTTTCATAGTTACAATCATTTCATGATTTATTTTATATTCTTCAGGATTACTTGCCTTTTCGAAATCTATGGGTGGCTCATATTGTATTAAATTTATTAAATCATCCGGCTTATCTTCGGATTTATGTAAATTTATAAAATCTTCTTTATCTTTTTTTAAATTTATATTTTTTATTATTTGTTCAATTTCTTCTAATAATTTTTTTTTGACTTCATTCTCTTCTTTTAATCTATTATATAAATCATTCATTATATTATTTATTAATTCACCATCTTTCAAATCTAAGCTTTGATACATTTTTAAAATATTTGATTGTTTTTCAATATATTCTTCTCTATTTTTATTTGCATCTCTTACACTTATTGAATATTTATCTAAATTTTTTTTTGCTTCGATTAATAACTCTTTTGCTTTATCTTCTAATTTTTGTATTGCTATTTGCATATCTGGGGAATTATTGATATTTTTAATTTTCATACTTTTAGAATTTTTTAAGGATGATTCAGCAACTTTTGCAGACTGATGATATTTATTTTTATTTTTTTCCATTAAAGCTTTAGAATCATTATATTTAGATAAAATTTTTAAAAATTGTGCATATGTATCTTTTTCTTGAATTCTTCTTTCTTCTTTTTGTTTTCTAAAATTTTCTGTTAAATTCTTTTTTAAAAGTTCTATATTTAAACCTAATTGATTAAATTCTAATTCCAATAATTTTTTTATTGAATTTAATGCAATTCCCTCAGTAAACTCTTGCTCTGGAAATAAAATATAATTTTTAGATATAAGAGCATTAATAACTTTTTGATAGTCTCTTAATGAACTTAATATACGGTTAAATATTTCTATAACATTATCAAAATATTCATATTTTCTTTTAAATCTTTTATGTACAGGTTCAACTTTGTTCCATAAAAATTGAATGAATGATAAATCTTCTTCTTTTTGTTCTTCCATTTTAAAATAATATATAAATATATATATATATAAAAATAAAATATAAAAATAAAATAAAATATTATGAAAGAAACACTTGATGAAAAAGAAGATAGTTTATTAAAATCTAAAACATTTGAAATGAGAGATTATGATTCTAATAATCAAAATAGGGAAGATTCTTTTATGAGTTATACAAGTATGGATACTATGAATGAAAATAATACTGAAGCTGCTGAATCTTCCACTTTAGATTATTTTAATTTTGAATTTACATGTGGTGCTGGATATTTTGTTAATTATTATGATTATTTTATGTCTATATTTCTTTTTCTTAATTCATTTATATACTATTCCTTTATAAATATTATTCATATTAGTTATTCTTTTTATCTTATTTTTGCAAAATATTCCACTTTATATAGTTGTTTTATGAGAAATAAAGGAACATTTACTTTAACAGTTTTATTAATTGATCTTTTATATATTATTTTCAAAATAATAATAAATATAATGAATAAAACTAAAAATCAAAAATTATTAGATTTTTTATTCCCAAATGATTGGTCTTCTATTTATGAATATGTAATTCTATCACTTATAATGTTATGCTTATTAATATATTTAATAGCAAAAGATTTTTCCCAATCATATTTTAATAATTATGATCATGGTAAAAATAGAAAATTTTTAGAAGGTAAAATATCTAATAGTAATAATATTTTAAATGCAGGAATATTTTTAATTTGTTTTGGTTGTACTATTTATCCTACAACAATGAATTTAGTTTTTTTAATGTTAGGTCTTATTTATTTTTTTTGTCTTTTATTAGGTGTAAAATGTCGGCGATTTATTAAAAAGCATTTTAGGCGATTTTATATAACAATATTATTTTTATATATGTTATACAATTATATCATTAATTCTTCGGCTATAAATTTTGATATTGGAAAAATAGTAATATTTGATGAAAAAGGAAAAGACAAAAATAATACAAAATTTGTAGGTATTTTGTCATTTATACTTTTTTATATAGGATTTTTTTGTGTAAATATAAATATAAAAGTAATTCAATATATAAAATATTTTAAAAATGATATTTTTGATCCAACTACGGAAGAAATAAAAAACCCCTCAATGGATGAATATGTAGATATAAAAAAAGTTTCTATTACAGGTAAATTTATAAAATCAAAAGAAGAAGTAAAATTAGAAACATTATTTGCTACTGATATTGATTGTGGTATAATATATTTTTCAAAAGAATCAAAAAACTATAGTTTATGTAAAAAATTAAAATTATTTATATTAAAATTTTGTTACACCCCCGGTTTCTGTCTCCACGCCTGTAGACTGTCAGTTATTTTATGGATTAATTTATATATGACTTATGTTTCTTTGTTTCTTATTTTATGGTTTTTTTTCTCTATTAAATACTCGACAACAAAAGCTTTTTTATATGGAACAAAATATATTATTTATCCTTTATTAATACTTCTTTTTTTATTATCTTATGTATCTAATATTTTTATTAATAATAATCAATTATTAAATAGTGATTCTAAAATTTTTGAATATTTAGGAATAAAAGAAAAAAAAGAAAATAAAGTTTTAAATGGATTTCATTTAATTTTAAAAATATTTATTGTTATATTATTTCAACTTTTTATACGTTTAAGAACAAAACATGCAAGAAATTTAAGAGATAATGATATACAAGCTGAAATAAAAAATCAACAAAAAGAATTAGAAAAAAGAATAGAACAAGACTTTAAAGGAAGATATGTTATAAAACCTTTTGAAATATTTTTTAAAGTATATTTTTTATGTCTTGATATATCTGTTATTGTATTTTTTTATTTAGCATTTACACAAACTATAAATATATTTAATGAAATTGTTTTATTATGTATTATATCTTTATTTTTAATGGGAAAAAAATTTATGGGACATTTATATGTATCTTTACTTATTTTAAATTTTATATTCTTTATAAAATATATATTATTTTTTAATAATAATAGTCATAAAGTGAAAATTACTTCTAATAATTTGAAATTATTTTTATCTTTATTATTTAATGATAATTTGAATAAAATACATTATTATTGGATTGCATTTTATCTATTATTTTTAGAATATATTGGACAAACAAGTAAATTATTTAAATTATGTAAAACTAAAAAATTCTCAATATATCAAATTGTTCAATATAATTTAGCTTCTCATGAATATATAAAATTTATTTTAGAAACTATTTTCAATTTTATTTTTGGAATATATATATGGCTTCTTATACCATGCTTTATTTATTGTTTATTAATTAGAGATAATAATGTTTTTGGCCTTTTTCAATTATTAATAGTATTTATAATATATTATAAATATATTAAAATAGTAGGAATAAAATTCAATTCTTTATCAAATATATTTACATATACCAAAATTTTAATTATTGCTAATGTATTTAATATAACAATGTTATATGCAATTCAATTTTTAAATAAGCCTCCAATGTCAATATGGTATGGTTTAAGTTCTGATAAAGCCAGCACAAATTTAGAATTATTAGGATTATTTTTATTTAATGAAAATTATCAAAACCATTTATTTCCATATTTTACAATGTTTGCTTTATCTATAGCTTTACATCAAGAAATAAATAGACAAATAAAACTTAATACTAAAAATGATAGTATAAAAAATGAATTAGAAAAATATTCTTTAAAATTATATAATTATAATATAAAAAATGAAAATGAAGAAATTGATAGTAAAAAAGAAAGATTATTAGGAGAGGATTATATAGGGAAAAATAATATAAATAATAAAATAACTGACAGATATAATGTAAGTAGTAATAGTAGTAGATCAAGTAGTTTTACTAGTGAAAAAGATGAAAAAATGGAACAAATTCAAAAATTAGAAAAATTAAGGAAGGAAAATCAAAAAACAAAATATATAGTAAAAAAAATTTTTATTATTTTATATTATATTTTACATTATTATTGGATAATAATATTTATTGTTGTTGCTATATTATCTTTGCATTGGATGTTATCTGTTTCAATGGTTATACAATTAACTATCTTTTGTTATTATATGTTTAAATCATTTAAAGGATATAATGCATTTTTACGTAGTCAAAATAATGAAGATAAATTAAGTTTAAATCAAAAATTAAAAAAATATAAAGAAGAAAAAAAAGAGCATTTTAAAATAACTTCACAAACACAACATAGTTACTTTAATTTAATATGGATTTTTACTTTTCTTTTCATAGTTTTATCTTATTTATGCTGTATTATAATTAAATTTATAAAAGGGCCTGATGCTAAAAATGAATTGTTTAAATGTCCAAAAGAAAATAATTTAGAGAATAATAATATTAAATTAAAAAAATTTATATCAATAATGTATTTCCTTGGATTTTTTAGTGCACCTCATGATAGACAAGATAATACAACTTTTTGGTCATATACTTGGGGATATTTTTTAATTATTTCACTTTTTAGTATAAGAGCTTATTTTCTAAGTAAATTTGCAGAAATAAAAGTTATGTATTTTAATGATGAAGATCCTAAAAAAAGAAAAAAAAGTAATTATTCAAAAGTAAGTAGACAATCAAAATATTTAGAATTACATGATATAGAAAAAATCCAAAAATTTAGTGATCAAAATGATAATGTTTCTTTTGATTTAGAAAATTATGATAGTATTAAAATTGATTTTGATACTATAAATAGAAATGAAAGTGTTGATATAAATTTTAACCAAAATTTATTTTCTAATGAAAAAAATTTGAATAATGATGATATAAAAATTAAATTAGATGAAAGACAAGGAAGTATAATATCAAAAAAACAAGATGAAGTAGAAAATATTGTACATAATGGAATAAAACGAAAATATTTTGGTAAAGAATATAATGAATTAAATAATGAAAAAGCAAATTATAAATATAGTGTTGATGATTTTAATATAACATATAGAAAAAATATTTATAATAAAAATATTGAATTTAATGTATCTGTTAGTAGAAAATTAAAAAAACTTATAGAAATATTAATTTTATTTTTAATATTTTTAAATGTTTTATTAAAATGTAATATTTTATCATTTATGTTTTTAATGATAATATTATTTACATATAGACAAAAAAATATCAATACACCATTATTTTTTAAAATCAGTTATTTTATATTAATTTTATTAATTTTACAATATACAGTTTTTGTATCTAATTTATCATATTTAACAAATACATTTATTGATAATGAAATAATTTCATGTATAAATAATTATATAGGAATACCATGGTCCAACCAATTAAATTATAATAATAGATGGGCAACATTTTTATCATTTGGTACAAATAGATATCAAGTTAAAACATTATGGTTAGATGTAAGTATAGTTTTATTATTATATTTTTATTTAGAATTTTTCAGTTTTTCTTTATATAAAGAAGACATTGATAATAATGAATTGAAATTTATATATTATAAATATGACCAAAAATTTAAAAAATTAAAAACTATATCAAAAGAAGAATATAATAGTTTTATAAGGGCTATGAAAGTATCATATGATATTGAATTACAGCCTTCACATAAAAATAAAATATTTATATATAATGAAAATAATGAAATAAAAGAAGTAAATTTAAATAGAGTTAAAAAATATAATAAACAAATGCTAAAAATATCTTATTTATTTAAAAATGATAAAAAATATTTATTTTTAAATAAAACAACAAAAATAAAAGGATATATGAAATTAACCAATTTATTCTATATAAGTTTTCATTATATTTTATTATCATTAACATTAATTATATGTTTAATTAATCAAGGACTATTAGCTATTGGTTATATATGTTTCTCAATATTTTATATTTATAAGTCTCATTGTTTTCTTAAAGGTAGAAGATGGAGTTTATTATATGGTATAAATTATTTCATGAAACCATATCTTTTTTTAGATATATTTATTCAATTTATATTCCAAATACCATTTAATATATATATTAAAAATAATGAAAAATTAAAAGATTTTAATAAAGTTTTAGGCTTGGCAAAAATTTCAGATTATTCTTCAACTTCTGGCTTAATGATTAAAGAAGCTTTTATTATGGTTTTATTAAAAATTTTAACATATTTCTTTTTTATAATTCAAGAAAATTTATATTTATCACATGACTTTAAAAAATTTATATTAAAATATCATTATAAATATATGCAAAAAGCTTATATTAAAGGAAAATTACATTCATTTTTATTTAATAATTATAGAGTTAAATTAATGAATGATAGATTAACTGAAAGAAAAAATATAAAACATAGTTTATTTAATATTCAAAATACTGTTAATAATTGGAATACAAATATTACTAATTATAGTACTAATGATATTAATGAAATAAAAAATATTGAAATACCATTAAATCATACATCACCTAAAAAAAAAGAGAAAGGTATTACTATGAAAAAAATAATAAGAAAACATTGGCTATTATCTTTAACTTTAGAAATATTTGAATCTGCTAGATCTGTTGATGATGAACATTTTAATATAGGGGGGGAGGTCATGAAAATTCTACAAGGAAATACTGTTTTATATTCTTATTTACTTAATTTAATTGATGATTTTGAAAAAAAAAATTTTTATAAATATTGTGATATTAAAAATTTAAAACAATTACAAGAAGAAAAAGAAAATTTAAAAAAAGCAAAAGAAAAAGATAAAGAGAAGAAAAAAATTAAAAAAATATATAATATTGACAATGATATTATGGATGAAGAAGAAGAATTTGAATTTGTTAATAAAAGGGAAAGAAAAACTGTAAAAAATAAAAAATTTAATTTTAAAAGATTAATGAGTTTTAAAAGTAAAAAAAAAAATAGTGTTATTCTTGAAGGAGAAAGAGAAGATGAAAAAGAAGAAGAAAAAGAAGATTATAAAGAAATTAATTTAACTGAGAAAAAAAATATTAATAAAAAATTGATAAAATCTATAACATCTTCTGATATTATTTATCAAAAATCATCAGATGATAATAAAACTTCTAGTGAAAAAAGTTTAGATAAATTTCAAGAAGACAATCTTGAAACTACAGAATTTTTAATACAAGATAAAAAGGAAATAAATAAGGAAGAAAATAAAAATAAAAATGAAAATAGTAATAATAAAAATAATATTGATAAAAATAATAGATATATTAAACTAGATCAACCTTATGATGATATGTTTTTTGCAAATTGGGATTATAAAAAATTAAAAAAATATATTCGTCAAGATTTTTTTAATAATTGTTGTTCAAAAAAAAGAGTGACTTTAATATTAATAAAAGCAATATTTAAATTTTTTGCTGAAAATTTCGAATATGTAACATATTCATTTATGTTATTAAATCATTTAATTAATGGAAGTGTAACATCAATATTTTATCCAATATTTATATTTTTATTCGGGATTTGCCAGTATCCTCGTCCAGCACGACTTTTTTGGAAAATTTTATTAGTTTATACAGCATTTTTGATATTCTTAAAATTAATGATACAATTAAATATATGGGAAAAAATAGATGCTTTAAAAGGATTTTTAGAAGATATTAAAAATGATAATCTTATATTTAATTTAGGATTTCAAAAAATTGATAATTCCAATTTTTTAAATTTCTTTAAATATGTTTTCCCAGATATTTTAGTTTTAATGGTTATTACAATTAATCAATTTATTTTAATAAGAAGAGGTTTATGGTATTCATGTGAAACAGATTACGAAACAATAGAAGAAAGTAATGATAGAATAATTAAATTTAATTCTAAGAAAAAAAATGCTGAAATAGGAATAGATATTGAAAGTAAAAAAATTTTACCACAAAATGAAATTGTATCATTAATAGGTAAACTTAAACAACCAAAAAAAGTAAATATAATAAAAAGAATATCAAATTTTTATAAAATTAATTTTACAAGAATAAGAAATGAAAAGCCTGGAAAAGATTTTTATACAAGTTATACATTATTTTTAATAATAATATTAATATATATAATATTTTTTTATACAAAAATGGAACAAGATAAAATGGTATATAACGTAGATACATTTAAAGTAAAACAATTTTCAGGAAATACTGTAATTTTTGCTTTTATACATGTATTTTTATTAGTTTTTGATAGATTTTTATATTTAAAAAATGCAAGAATATTACAAAAAATATCATTTAAAGTATATGATAAAACAACTGGAGAAGATATAACATATAAATATAAAAATTATAAATATGAAGATATTACAAATAAAATAGAAAAAGAAAAAGATAGTAAAAAAGAAGTAGTAGCTTATCAATATGAAGATTGTCAAATAGGTTTATTAATGAAATATATAACATTAATATTAACTGTAGTATTTATACATTATTTTATATATTTTTATTTGCCAAAACAAACATATTCAAATCAACAAACATTAAATCAAAGAATAAATAGAATTTCTGAAAATTATTATACACTGATATTCTATATTTTATATTTATTTTATTTTTTATTTAGTTGTTTGCAAATAAAATATGGAATGACAGATATAAAAAAAGTTTCTTCTCTAATGAAAGCTTCAAATACATTTTATAATATAGTTTATAAATGCTATATACAAATACCATTTTTATTTGAACTAAAAAATTTTATAGATTGGACATTCACTAAAACTTCTTTAGATTTATGGAAATGGCTAAAATTAGAAGAAATAATATCTCTTCTTTTTATAAATAAATGCTTAGCAAAAGGGGAAATGGATCATAAAGTAGGTAAAAAAACTCCTGTATATATGAAAATTTTAATGGGTAGCACTACATTTTTTATAGTTATTATAATAATTTTTGGTCCTCTTGTTTTATTTAGTTATTTAAATCCATTATCTTTAGTTAATAAAGTTACTGGAGTTAATTTTAAATTAATATTATCAATTCCCACAAATTATAGTCAAAATTTAAATTTAACTTTATTTGAAACTACTAATTCATATATAGATAATTTCGATTCTGATAAAGAATATGATTTATTTTTTAAAAAAATAAATAATTCAAATGTTTTAAATTATAAAAAAAGTTTTAAATATAACCAAGTACAAAATGTTACAGTTATTCATTATACAGAAACTAATTGGGATATATCTACAAATTTTGTTAATTATTTAAAAGATTTAGAGATTACTGAAGGTTTTTATATTAATTTAAAATATTCTTTCCAAAGAGAATATGATTCATCATCTCAATATTATGAAATAGAATCACAATCAGTTAAATCAGATTATATAAAAGATATTTCAAGATTTTTCAATTCAAATAATGAGAGTTATTCTTTTGAAATAGATAATTGTTATTCAATGTATCAACGTATACCAAATGATGAAAAACCAATGTCTTTAGTTGCTCATGATAAAAGCAAAATAAAATTAACATTAAAAAGAGAAGATGATAATATATATAATTGGTATATAGAAACAGAAAATAATGAAGGTATAAAATTTGTAACTTTTTCAGATTTATATTCTCAAGTGACTTTTGGATATGATGTTTTAACATTTTATGTAACATTTGTTATAGTTGCTGGACAGGTAATAAGGTCAATTTTTTTGGGGAATGCAGAAAGAATTATGTATTTACAAATGGTTAATCCTAATAGATTATTGTCTTTATGTGAAGGAATAAAAATATCAAGAATAAAAAATGATTATTTACAAGAAGAAAAATTATATTATTTATTAATTGATTTAATGAGGTCTCCTGAAATAATTAAAAATATGACACAAAGTAGTCTGATATTCATTCAAGATAATAACACTGTAAAGAAAAAAAATAAAAATAAAGAATTTGATGTTGAAAGTGTACCTATTATAAGAAAAAAAAGTAATTTAGTTAAGCATAGATATTACCATATTTAAGAATATTTTCGATTTTATTAATTATTATTATAGGTTTTAATTTATATTTTATATATTAATTAATTATTAAAAAATAAATTATTATTTATACTTTTATTTAAATAATTTTATTTTTTTAAATAAAAAATATTACAGATATGGAATATTTATTCAGAAATTGTATAAAATTAAAATCTTTGAATATATCAAATTTTAATACTCAAAGGGTTATTAATATGGATTATATGTTTTTTAACTGTTATTCACTGACATCATTAAATTTATCAAATTTTAATACTCCAAATGCAATTAATATGAGATATATGTTTTATAATTGTAAATTATTAAAAAATTTAAAATTATCAAATTTTAATACTCAAAATGTTACAGATATGAGATATATGTTTTATAATTGTTGTTCATTAAAAAAATTAAATTTATCATCATTTAATACTCAAAATGTAACAGATATGGAGTATATGTTTTATGGTTGCAAATTTCTAAAATTTTTAGATTTATCAAATTTTAATACTAAAAATGTAAATAATATGAAATATATTTTTTATAATTGTAATTCATTATTAAATTTAAATATAACTAGTTTTAATACAAATAATGTTATAGACATGGGATATATGTTTTATAATTGTTTTTCTTTATTATCATTAGATATTTTAAATTTTCGTACAAAAGCAGTATATGATATGAGATATATGTTTTATGGTTGTATACAATTATCATCTTTAGATTTATCAAATTTTAAATTTAATAATTCCTTAAATATGGATCATATGCTTTCTGATTGTTCTTCATTAATATCATTAGATTTATCAAATTTTAATATAGAGAATGTCCGTAATATAAGAACAACTTTCCAAAATTGTAATTCATTAATTTATAAAAATATAAAAAAAATAAATATTTAAAATAATACTTAAACAAAAAAAATTTATGAATAAAAATGTGAATA
>JAJJLB010019104.1:0-11710 GCA_023806845.1 Diplodinium flabellum
TATTCTTGGAATAATTGATATTCTAAATGGAGTTAACGCTTTTTTTTCATCATTATCTGGATTTTCAATTTGAACAGAATTTTCTACAGTTAATAATAAATAACAACCATCTTCCCAATCCCCATATATCTTATAATCTTAATAATAAAAAATAATTAAATAAAAATTTAAAAATTAAATAATAAAATATTATATTTTAAATTTTATTATTTTTTTATTTTTTTAATCATATTTATCTTTTAAAATTTCAAATATATATTTTTTTTGAGATGACAATAAAACCAATCAATTTGCTTTTATTATTAAGTCTTCTTTTTTCATTCATATTAACACAGGAACCAATTAAAATTACAATTGAAAATGATGTAACAGAATATGATGGAGAAAACTCAAAGACATATTATTTATATTTTAATTCAGCTGTTGATGGCTATGTTCATATAACAATTGAACCTAAAACATCAACAAAACTAATAGTTTCTACTTCAAAAACAGATACAAAATGTAAAAAAGAAAGAAATTCATTAGTTATGAATCCAAATGGTTCTATTAACTTATTTTTAAGAGAAAATAAAATTCCAGGAGGAAATGAAGAATATTTATGTGTTCAATGCCAAGGTGAATCCACTTGCAAATATAATATAAATATAAAAAAAGAAACAACTTGTAAACTACCTTTAGGAGAACAATATAGTTATTATGTAAATACATATACTCAAAATATGGAATTTGAGTTCGAATATGATCAAAATATTCAATTAAGAAATTTGGCAACAATAGAAGGTAGTAGACTTAATTTTTGGGTAAAAGGAAAAAATGAACCAAAAGTTAATTTTGTTTTTGATAAAAATGAAAATGAATTTGGATTTGGAAAAATTTGCACAACAGAATATAATCTCAATAATAACTATATTATAAGAATAGAAGCTACAGAAGGTGATTATATTACAGTAGGAAGCCATATTATAGAAAATGATATAGGAAAAGAATTAGAAGTAAATAATTTGGAAATGATGGCAATGTTAACTGAAAATGATAAAGAAATATGCTTTTCGGTAAAACAAAGTGATGAATATACTTTAGCGGATGAATTAAGAATAAATGGTAATGTTTTTACAAAAAAAGCTATTAGTTATTTTAAATTAAATGGGGAAAAAGATCCTGATTTGCCCAATAGATATATCGAAGATGGGCTTATTCAAGGTTTAATTTATCCTATTGGCAGTTCAAAAACTCAATTTTGTATTTCGCATACAAATCCAAAAAAAACTGATCTTATTTTTTCTATTCAATTAACTTCACCTTCTTTATATAAATATAATCAATTTATATATCCACCTCATTTACCAGGAGTTATTTATACTCATTATTTACTTAAAGGAGAAGTTGCAGTATTTCAAGGAATGGAGCCAAAAAGTGGAGCCAAAGAAATTAATTTTAATATGAAAGCAAGAAAAGGTTTCCCAGATATGTATTTTGATAAATGTGATGATTATCCTAATTGTAAATATGATTTACAAAGTCAACATTATAAAAATCCACATCATTCAAATAGTATGACTGTTTATAGTTTTTATTTAGAAGATGAAGAAGAATATACAACAATAAGTCCTTTTCAACCTTTAATGGTTGTTAATTGTTTAGATGCGGAAGAAGGAGAAATAAAAGACTCATTCTTTTGTCAATTTGAAACTTCTATTTTTACAAATCAAGATAGATTGCATCTTATTGAAAAACAAACATTTACCCAATATTTATTAAAGGGTGAAAAAGATTTATATACTATAAGTTTATTATCAGAAGAAAAAATAATAAAAGTTTATTTAGATTTAATTGTTTTTAGTGGAGATGTTGATTTTCAAATTGAATCAAATATAGAAGCTCATAAATATTTCTTATCAAATAAAATATTTTATAGTATTCAAGTTAAAGATGGGGATACTAAAGTAGATTTTTATGTAAAAGCTGAAAAAAATTCATATTATTTAGTCGTATTCCAATATGTCTATGATGAAGAAGTTGATGATTCAGCAAATGAAAATTATATAGAATCAGGAGTAAATTATATTCAATCAATATTAATTGGAGATAATGCTAAATATTATAAAAATTATAAATTTAAAAACATGAGATTTTCAATAAGCACACCATTTTTCGTTAATTTTTATTCACAAAATTGTGATTTTGTAATAACACGTAGTATCTTAGATGACAATGATGTTTCAAAAGAAGAAGGAGTTCCAGTCTATGATAGTTATTCTCAAATTATAATAGATATGGATGATCCTAATTATTATACTGATAAACATACTTTTAGAGTGGATATTACAGGAACTGATGATATATCATATAGTAATAAAAAATGTATGTTATATTTAACTGGTTTAGAAATAACTAATACAAATACTGGTACTGAAAGAAGTATTTCAGTAAGTGATGGTGTTCCACAATATTATATTTTTACTCAAAAATATTATATGATAAAATATTCTTTTCATGTAAGTGATTTAAATAATGCTGTTGTTCTTAGTTTTTCTTTAATTGATAAAACAACTTATAAAGTTCAAATATCTTTTGGAACTGAGCAATATAATGAAGAAACTATATATAGAAATGATCAAATATTTTTATATTCTTCAATTTTAAAAAATTATTGTAAAGATGTAGATGAAGTATGCACAATTAATTTAAATATAGAATTAGATAATAAAAATGATGAAAAACCTAGAAAACTTGAGACAACCATTTATCAAGTTAATGGAGCCCCAATATATTTAGAAAAAAATGCTGTAAAGCAAGATATTTTACTTGGAAAAGAAAAAAAATATTATTATTTAGATATAGGCAAAGAAGAGATAGGAGATATTACCATTGATTATAAAAGAGGTAGTGGTTACATTTATGGAAAAATAGTTAAAAAAAATGAAAAAGAAAGTAATCCAGATTGGCGTGGAATGTATCAATTTTTAAAAGAAAAAGGAGGTTTAGAATATCAAACATATCTTAAAAAATTATATGTGAATTATGAAGATACTCAAGATTGTGAAGATGGTTGTTATTTATTATTAACTGTAGAAAATTCTGTTCAAATTGAAAATCCAGATAATGATGAAAAAAAAGCGTTAACTCCATTTAGAATATCAATTATTCCAAGAATATCTAATGCTGAGCAATTTACAATTGAATATTTAGTACCAAAAGTAAAAATAAACGTTAATGAATTCGTTGTTGGAAACCTTTATCCGACTTCTTATAAAATTTACGAATATTTTGAAATAACTTTTCCTTTTGATGGAGATATTGTATATATAGATTGGCAAGCCGATAAATCTTCCCTTCTTGTAAATGTAGGAATAGAAAGACCGAAAATGAATGAGAGCGATTTTGTTTTTAATTCAACAGGATTTGATACTATCTTTAAATTAACAAAAGAAGAAATTCTAAGTAAATTAGAATCAAATAATGAAAATAAAAAAAATAATACTTTAAGAAATATTCATTTAACTTTAGGAATACATAATGCTGAAGTAGATACTTTATATACTTCTGTCTATGCTTTTAAAATATTTATGCCACCAATATATAAAACATCTAGTGGTGATTCTTTAAGTATACTACATATTAGAAGTGATCAAAAAGTTCAATGTCAGCCATATTCATATAATAATAAGTTAGCTTGCATTTTTGCTGTTATTTTTGATGAGGGAGATGTTGGCAATAATCTTATAGTATATCCCAGAGCTCAAAAAGAAAATATAGAATTAACTTATGAAGGATCTTTAGTAGTTGCTAAAGAAATTGAAAGAAATAATATGGAAGTTATTTATAACTATGTTAAAAATCTTGGAAGAGAATATAATTCAGATAATGGACAAAAATATATGTATATACAAAATATTGATAGAGCAAAGAGTTTATTATTTATTGTATATGTTGATAAAATGACAAATATTGAAGTATTATCATCAACATATAAATTTGCTAATAATCAAGTTTTTGTACCAAATCCAAGTTCAGCCCAAATATTTGCTTTAGGGCAAGGCCAAATAGAATTTAATTTTGAAACAAGTAAAGATTTATTAATAAATATTGTATCCTTATCAGGTGAAGGATATTTTTATTGGGATTCAGAAACAGAAAATGTAATAAAATATTATTTAGATGGATATGAAGATAGATTAACTTTAACAACAGGAACAAAAATAGTTAATAATAAATTATGTCATTTAAAAGCAGTTTCCACTACTTTTGTACTAGATTTAGATGATAAATCAGGATTTGTTTTTTATATGACTTTTTATCCAAGAAATGAGGAATATAATATTGATCAATTAAAAGTAGGAAGATCAACCGAATTAAATTATAGACAAGTAAAATTCCCCCTAAATTTCTTTGCACCAATTTCAGGTGAAGAAATAGCTATAAGTTTTACATTTTATAATTATTATTTGGAAAGAGATGAAAAATTATTATATGATAAAAAATTATATAATATATGGGGGAAACTCATAAGTGAAACAGAAGCTTATGATGCAAGATTTGATGAATATTATAGACCTTCGAGAGAAGGACATTATATATCTGGAACTTTTGATGGACCTTTTGCTTCTTTATATTTAAGTTCGGAAGATTTACAAAAATTCAATTATGGTAATATTGAAAATCCTACTTTATTTTTCTCTTTAGAATTAAATGAAGGTGTAAATAAAGAGTTTAAAGAACTTGGAGTCGAAATAAGTTTATTAAAAGAAAATACTGATAAAAATTCAGATATATTTGTTTCTGAAAATGTTTATTATAATGATAAATTATCAAATAAAAAAGATCCTTCTAAATATACTTATAAATTAAGAATTGATAAAAATAAACCTTATATCAGAATTGAATTTGCTTCAAATAATAAAGATATTACCTTTTCTCCTTCTTATGATGAAACTAATACAAATAAAATGTCAGGTAATAGTGTAAATGTAAACGGAAGAGAATTATTTACTGCTAGAATAAATAATTTTGATAAAAATTGTGTATATTTAACTGTTTATTCAACAAAAAACATTGAAAATCAAAAATTAACTAATTATGTCTTTAAATATATAAATGGAAAAGATGAATCTCAATTTATTTCTTTTGAGCAAAAAGAAGATATAATAACATTAAATAAAAAAGAAGTAATAAATGGCAAAAATCAATATAGTATTTCTTTTCCTCGTGTAGAATTTTATGATGTAAGTTATTTTATAAAAGGAGTTTATTTAATTGGCACAATAAAAGAGGAAAAAAGTGATACAATTGCTATTTCTGAATCTCAAGGATATTATATTCAATTAGATAATCCCATTACTGATGATGATGAGAAAATAAATGTTAATATTGAAAATATTGATAAAGAAATTAGTTATATTCAAGTTTTAGCAAAAGTTAATTTTGATACAACTAAAGAAATTTTATTATACAAACCTTTATATATTACAGAAGAAGTAGATTATGATATGATAGTACCTTCTGAAGATATAATAGAAAAAAGGTATAATTCAGACAAAAATTCATATAAAGGAAAAGCTGAAGATGCTTATAAAATTCAAAAATATAAAATAACATTCAATAATAAAAATTTAATTCCTAAATATATGAAATTAGAATTAACATCTATTGATAATGATAATATAAATAAAATTATATCTATTTCTCCTACAGATTCCAGAGGAAAAAATGATAGAATTCAATTAGTCCAATTAGGTTCAGAAGATAAGGTTAATACATGGATAAAAGGAGAACAATTAATGAATGATTTTGTTTATATTGTAGTAGAATGTCAAATTAATGAAGGAAAAACATGTAATTATTTAATGGAAATAAAAGGGGAAGAATACGCAGAAATTAATACACCTAATTTCAATTATAATTTTTATATAAATAGTAATAATAAAGAAATGAAATTTAAAATTCTAAATGATAATGAAGAAAATAACAATCAAATATTAACAGTATACGCAACTGGTGGAAAATCAATAAAATTAACTTTAATAAAAGATAATAAGAATTCTATTAATGGGGACAATATATTAATTGGGCAAGGAATTACTACTAATATAGGAACATTTACATATTTTGAATTAACAGTAAATGCAGAAGAAGGAGATTATATTACTTTAGGAAGTAAAATAATATCTGGACAAAAATCCAATGCTAATATCTTAAAACCAAATGGATATCAATTAACAGGTTATTTAAAAGCTAGCACTTTAGATAAAGAATGTTATTTAATATCTAATAATAATATTGATTATGATAAATATGCTTTTATAGTAGCATTATTCTATAATAAAGAAGGTAGTATAAATTATAAAGATAGTAATTTTATAGATATAGTTGATGATGAGATTGATGACAATACAAAAGGTTATTATACTAGTACAAAAGGATTTTATACATATATTTTTGATAAAAATATTAATAATAAAAGAAAATATATATGCATTTCTTTACCTAATCAAGAAATGAATTCTTTGTCTTATTCTTTACAATTTACTCAACCAGGAAAAAAAAGCGGATTATTAAATATATTCCATCCTCAATTAAGTGGAAATATTTATCCAAGAATGTTAGAAAAAGGAAGTTATACATTTTTCACTGGTTTAAATTTAGATTCTGAATCTGATGAAGTAATATATAATATGATAGCTAATGAAGGATTGCCAAAAATGTATATTTATAAATGCGAAAATTATCCTTTATGCGAATTTGATATAAATAGTATTGAGATGACTGAAATAAATGAAATAAATCTTATGTCAACTTGGCATAGTATTGAAAAAACTTCTCCTATAGATGCTTCTCAATATATTATGTTTGTTAATTGTGAAGATTTAGAGGATTATTCACAAAGTAATATTTGTAAATTCTATACTTCAATTTATGGAAATAAAGATAGAGTTTATTTAGTTGAAGGACAATCTTTTTCTCAATATATAATAGATGGACAAAATTCTGAATATATTATAGATATATCAGCAGAAAAGAATATATATAAAATTCATATTGATATTCTTATAATAAACGGTGATGTTGATTTACAAATAAATGAAGAAAATAAAAGTCCTATAAAAGGTAATAGGTATATTTTATCTAACAAAATATTTTATAGTATACATAGTGACGAGAACCCTGAATTAAAAAGAATAATAGCTAATGTTAGCGCTAGAACAAATGCATATTATGTTATAAATTATAAAATAGTAAGATCACCAGAAGAAGAATTAGCTAATGAAATTTATACAGGAATTAATTATTTAATACCAATTGCAAGAAAAGACAACACAAAAGAAAAAACAATTTCAATTTATAATAATAAACTATTAAATGATGAATCACATTATACTAGTTTTTATTCTTTAAATTGTAAATTTGAAATAGAAAGAAAAGTAGAATTTGGAGAACCTATAAAAATAACATCATTTGGAAATTATGGTGAAGATGTTATAGAACATGAAGAAAATGAAAAAGGTGAAAAAGTATATAAATATACAATAAAATTAATAGATGAAATTAATTCAAATTATAATAGAGATTATGATATGTGTATGTTATATGTAAGTAGTGTTGAATTAATGAATGAAAGAAATTACCATTCCCAAAAAGAAATATTGGTTAATGAAGGAATTCCTCAAAGAATTCGTTTTATGAAAGTATCCAATATAAAATTTATTTATCCACATACAGATAGAGATAAAGATGTCGCAATAAATTTAATAGTAATTAATACTGCTAAATTTTCTTTTACTATAACATATAATAATAAAGAATCTGAGACACAATATTTTTCTGCAAGTAGAATTGAATATGTAAGCAAAGATAATATAGCTGATAACTGTATAGGAGGAAGATTATGCAATATAATTGTTTCAATAGGAGTAGAAGAAGAAATAAATGATGAACAGGATGTTCCTATGTTAGAAATATCAATAAGACAAATTGGAAATATTCCATTTTATTTCCCTATAGGAGTTGTTAAAAGAGATTTTGTTCCAGGTAGTTCAAACCTTAATTTATTCACAACTTTGGGACTAAACGATGAAGGTTATTTAAATGTAGATTTTGCAAGGGGTAGTGGCTTGATTTATGCTAAAATTGTAGAAATTGGTGGGCAAGGAGATGGAAATCCTGAATGGAGACAATATCAATTCCCAAAATCACAAGATAATACTTTAAAATATGATTTTTATAAT
Organism: Diplodinium flabellum; assembly: GCA_023806845.1. Classification (NCBI taxonomy): domain Eukaryota; phylum Ciliophora; class Litostomatea; order Entodiniomorphida; family Ophryoscolecidae; genus Diplodinium; species Diplodinium flabellum. The sequence continues at coordinate 8,226 of JAJJLB010019104.1, forward strand.
AAAAAAATATTATTTACAAGAAGTGAGACATATAAATGTCAATATGGTTGCTATTTATTAGTATCTATAAAATCTTCTACTACTGGTAATTTTGATGAAGATTATAGATTCCATCAATTTTCTATAACTGTAAGTTTAACTTCTGAAGGAAAATTAAAAGAAAATGGTCCTATAATTACCATTGAACCAGAACAATATATTGTAGGCTCTTTTAATGATGCAACTAAAATAAAGAATAAAGATATGTATGAATTTTATCAATTAAATATACCTTTTGATGCTAAAACAGTGGAAATTGATTGGCAATCAGATTCAGCAATATTTTTACTAAATGTTGGAAAAAATAGACCTTCCATTGATGAAGGTTCCTATTTTCTAAAAAAGGAATCTAGATCAGATACAGTATTTGAAATAACAAATGCAGAAATATTAGATAAATTAGAAGCAGGAAATTATATTACTAATGCTTATCTTACAATAGGTATTTATTCTGATGTTTTGGAATCTCCATATGGTACATCATATTCATTTAGAGTTCATTTTACAAAAGATTTAAATATATATAAAGTTGATTCTGATCAAAAAACTTTATGTAAACCTGAAAAAATTGGAAATAATAATAATGAATATAGATGTCTTTTTATGATAACTTATGGAGAAATAGATTTTATTTATGATTTAATGATTTATGCTAAATCTCAATCTACTTCAGCTACAACTTATATGTACGGAGACTTTATCGACAAGGCAATATATGATGGTTTGGAAATGGAAACTTTAAAAGAAAAAATTCCTACAGAAGGAAAATCTAAATTTAATACTAAAAGAGATGAAATAGATTTTATTTTCTTAACTTTATCTGATATTGATAGTCATTTCTATGTAAGTGTTGTTTCTGACAAACCAGATATTATAGAATTTCTTACTTCATTTAAAACATTTGATAAGGAATTAAGTCCAAATCCAAGTTCTGTTCAACTTTTCGCTGTGAATAATAGTCCTTCTATTAAATTAAAATTCAAAACAACTAAGCCTATATTAATTAATATAGTATCACTTTATGGAAGTTCAAAATTATATTTACTAGAAGAAAAAAATGTAGAATATTTCATTAGGGGAAGAGATGATAGAATATCTTTAGCAATTCCTATGGATGGAAAAGAAACTACTTTAGTTGTAGAAAATAGAAAATATAATACTGATACTTCTCTCCTAATGAATAAAGATGAAATAGAAATGCCTGGAATTGCTTTTTATTTAGAATATTCTTTAAGAAGTGATAATGTAAATTTAGATGAAATAAATCTAGGAAAAACTTCTGAAATTGCTTATAAGCAATCAGATTTTCCACTTTACTATTATTCTAAATTAGATAATATAAATAAAGATATAAATATTTTCTTTAATTTCCATGATTTAGAATTATCTCATCCAAATGCAGAAATAAAGTATATTCCAGAAGATTTTTCTGAAAAAATAAAGTTTAGTCCAGAAGATTTGTCTATTAAAGGAAAAATCGTCTCTCAAAAAACTATTTATAATATAAGAACTGGAGATCAATCTAAACCAAGTAGTGAAAATAGTATAGAAGGTAAATATGATCCAGCTCTTCAAGCAGGATATCTATTTTTATCTTCTGACAATCTTAAAAAATTCCAAGATGTATTGAATCCAACTCTTTACTTATCTCTTGAAAAAAAAATAAATAATTATAATTTTAATAAAATAAGATTAGAATTAACTGCTTTTGAAAAAGAAAGCGAAATTCCAGCCACTGAAAAAATATATCAATATGGAAATATTAAAAATAATGAAATTGTTACATATAAATTAAAAGTTGATAATTCTACTGGTGATATGCGTATTCAATTTGCTGCTAATAGTGATAATATTGATTTTAAAATAAATGATAATAATAAGAATAAAGATTCTAAATATAATTTTGAAAAATTAGATAAAAAAGAGGAAAGAGGAAAAAAGTTCATAACATTTAGTAAACCAAAAGATAAAGAATATCTATATTTACATGTATTTACTAAAAAAGCAAATGTTGATTCAAGATTAAATAATTATGTTTTCAAATATATGAATTCAGATAACAGAAATAGCTTCTTTGAATATCCGATATTGAAAAATAATGCAAATATTAAAACTTCTTTAAATAATGATAATTTAAAAGTTACATTTAAAAAAATAAATAAAAAAGATGTGTCTATAACTTATTCATTAAAAGTTGCCACAAAATGGGATAAAAGCAAAGATGAATTAAAAAAAACTATAGCTTTAACTGAATCTATATCATCAGTTGTTCAAGTTAAAGATCCTTCAGGAGAAGACATTACTATGAATATTGAAGGCTTTTCAAAAGATAATATTGATTATATAGAAATTATTGCCCAAATAAAAGATGGGCCAATCATTGAATATGTTGCTTATAATCCAGTGACTAATATTGGTGAAGATGACGATGATGATGATGATGATAAAGTTTTAACTATTGTTGTTTCTATTGTTGGTTCTGTAATTTTCATAATTATCGTTATTTTAATTGTTATTATCGTTATTTATAATCTAAAAACAAAGGATCTTTTAAAGCAAGTTAATAAAATATCATTTGCCGATGATCCTAATAAAAAGAGTAAAAGCGAAAATTTATTATTGGATGAGCAAAATGAAATGTCATAAATTTGATATGAGAGAAAGCATTAATTTAAAATAATTAATATTATTATTTATTAAATTAATAGTCAAACTAAAATATAAAATTAATTATTTAATATTTAAATATTATTATAGTTTAGGAACTAGTATCTTCTTCTAATTCTTTAACCAAAGCATTGATATCAAATTCATCATCAAAATGTTGTTCTTCCATTGGAATCATATTTTGATTAGCACAATAAATTCCCAATAAATATTTTTGTGGGTCAGGATAATTATCTTTATTATACTTTGGATTTGGTGGCCATTGCCAAAATGTTCTAGAACCATTTAAATTATCATTTTGAGTTTTTTTTATTTCATATAATGTATGCTCATTTAACTTAAATTTATTTTTTAATTCAGAAGGTAACCAATTTATTACAATTACATTTCCTATAGGATTGAAATTATATTTTTCACAAAATAAATTTTGTAAAATTTCACTTCCACTTAATAAATTAACTATTACTTTAAAAGAATTTTTTCTAACCTCGACATTATTAGCTTTTAATAATGATAATAATTTGTTTAAACCTTTTTCACTTAAATTTAAAAAAATATCTTTTTTATGTCTATCTCCATTACTTAATAAATTTAAAAATTGATGTAAAATTTTCAGAAGAGTATCTTCATTGTTGGTGGAAAAAAATTCATCAGCTAATTTTTTTGGGTTATTAGAATTCATTTTTAATTTTTAAATAATATTTAAAATATTTATTTATTATTCATATTAATAATTATTCGATTAGATAATAAAATATATATGGGGATTGGGGATTGGG
>JAJJLB010019105.1:0-11534 GCA_023806845.1 Diplodinium flabellum
CCAATCCCCATTTGATAGATCTAAATAAAATGATTAAATTTGATAAAATAAAAAGTAAGATTTAATTATTAATTTATATAATCTTTTTATAAAATATTTTTATAAACAACTATTTAATCTTCAGAAAGATCACTACAATTTTCAATTGCACATCTTATTTTTTCAATAAATACATCTTTTGAATTATAATTAGGCAATTTCAAAGTAAAGAAGCATGTTGCTGATTTTGGTAATTGATTTTCATTACTTATTTTAGATATGATATGAGTATAATCAAACCCAAATCCTGATTGTGGTAATCTTGTCCTTCCTGAAACAAATTTTAAATATTTAAAATGAGTTTCTTCATTACTATTCTCTAGCCATTCCCAGAACCATTTTATAATTTCATCATTAATATTATATCCATGGTATTCTGTATGCTTTTTAAAATCAATTATGTCTAATTTATTTTTGCCACATATCATTTCTTCTAATTGTTTCCAATTTAATATTTGCAATATATTTTTATCTATAGCAGAATATATCCCTTTTTTAATATATTCAATTTGAGTTTCAAACTCATTCATTCTTTTAGATTTAGCTAAATTAATAAATTCTTCTAAATTATCAAGATTAACTTTTATTTCTTTTCCATTATTTTTTAATTCAATATCAGTCTCATTAGAATTTTTAATAACAAAATTTAAATCAAAGGAATCTATTAGATCTTGATTTTTATTTTTTAAACATTCTTCTAATGGTTTAATAGTATTATTAACAAATATATGATCAATAGTTTCATATTCATCAAATGAAATATTTTTTCCTAATATTTTTTTCCAAATTAAAGGATGCAAATTTAAATTTAAAGCTTCTCCAGATGAAAGAGCCATTACCATTAATTTTCCAATAAATTCATAAGCTTTTTGATGAATATTTCTATTTGAATTGGGATTAATGATATATTTATCCCTTAATTGACCTAAATTATGTTTATTATTAGGTGTTTTAATAAATAAATCAAGATAATCAGATTGTAATTCATCACACATATTAGATATTATTTCATGATATGGACCTCCTACATCAATAGCTCCTTCTCCTTCTAATTTAATAGAAAATAATCTTCCTTTTTTTTCTAATAAAAAAAATTGTCCATTTATATTTTCCAAATAATGAAAAACTTGCCCGAAAATAGTTTCATTTAATTCAATATCAGGGAGTTTTTCAGAGCTTTCATTAAATTTATCATAAAAAGTTTTAGCTTTAAATCTATTAATTATAACTTTTTTATTTATTCTTTGAAATTCTCGAAATTGTTCTATATCTATTATTCTTCTAAATCTTTCAATATTATTTAATAAAATATTAAAATATTCTATTCTGACTTTTTCAGTTAAATATAAAATATTATTTAATATTATTTTTTGAAGGAAATCATTGGATTTTGTTCCAATATTTGTTTTTATATATTTTAATAAATTTTTTTCTATTAAAGATATTTTATTTTTTAAATAATAAAACATTGCTTTTGCATCATTTTTTTCATTTTTAGTAAAAAATAATAATAAATCATTCATCTCAGTTTTTCCTTTAATATATTCAATAAATTGATTGAAATTAATATCTTCAGATAAAATATTTTCTTTATTTTTTCCTTTATTATTTTTTATTTCATCAAATACTTCAATAAATTTAGATACGTTTTCATCAGAAAAAGATGTAAATGTTTTTATAAATTTATTTAAGTTATTTGAAGAATAAAATTCACTTATTTTTTTAATTGCATTTTCTTTAGTATTTTCGCTTGTAATTTCTATTTCATATTCTAAATTATCCTCTTTTAAATTATTATTTTCATTAATTTCTTTAATTAAATTATTATCTTCTACGCACAAAATATATGCTTTATTTATTCCAATATATATTTTCAATGGTGTAATTTTAGAATTATTATTATTCATTTTCAAAGATTTTATTTCTGAAAGATAAAATGTAGAATTCATAATTGTATCTTCGTTCTCTAAATAAAATATTTTTTGTATATAATTATCACTTTTTAGTGTCTTACATATTGAGAATAATATACCATTATTTAGAGAAATATAATCAACAAAAATAGATGATTTAGCCTTAATTAATTTGGGCTTTTTTATTGATATAAGAAAATTTCTATTTCCGAAAAATATTTCTCCCCAAATATATAATCCTCCCTCTTTTGTAATTGCTGCAGATAAATTTCTATCTACTTTTATTATTTTAAAATCAAGATCTTCAGTTCCTGTACATTGAGTTAACTTTTCAATATGATCAAAATAAACATTATCAATAATTCCACATTGATTCATATCATTTAATCCTTTAGCATATATTTTTCCATTTCCTTTATAATCTTCAATTAAGCATATTAAATGATTGTCTCCAACAGCACAATCTAAAAATCTTTTATTATTTTCTGGTAAAGGAATATTAATCCATTGATTAATTTGATCTTCATTTCCATATAAATTTCCATTATTATCAATTGCATAAGAACTTCTATTATTAGCAGACAATGTTATAATTTTTATTTCAGGAATAATTGTTATTGTTAAAGGAAATTCATGGCTTTTTTTTTCTTCATCATTTAACCATCTATACATTTTTTTATTTCCTTCGATACAAAATACTTTCCCATTTTGGCTTAATAAGAAAGAAGATTTTTTAGAGGAACTAGATATTAAATCAATAATTTTATCATCTTTTCCATATTTTTCAATATTTAAATTTTTATTTAAATTAAATTTGATTTTTCCTGTTGAAGAAGTAAAAGAGTATATTTGATAATTTTCTTCTGACAAAATTAAATATTCATTACCTTTATATCCAAGATTCCAAGAATATTTTGGTATATCATCTATTTTTTTAAAGTTTTCATATAAATTTTTTTTTCTTAAATTAAACAAACTTATATCATTTCTAATAATTTTATAGTCAAAAGAATATAATGATGTTGTAATATTATTTAAGGGAACAAAATATAAATATTTATTAGTCTTTACTAAATAAGTATCAATATTTTTTCTTTTAATATCTTTTACATCAATTACTTCTTCTAAAATATAATTTTTATTATTGTCTTGAAAGAAAATTGCAAGTTTATTATATTCATTATCTTTATTAAATTTTAGTTTAATAAAATTATCATTATTTTCTTGGATTTTATATTCATTAAAATGATTAATTTTCATTTTAAAGATATTCTTAACAAATTTTTCTTCAATTTTATTATCATAGCAATTTATTATTTCTGTAAAATAGCTAACTAATGATAATTTTTCTTTAAAATCATTTTCTTTATATTTTGTATCAATAGATAATATATTATAATTACAATAAAATTTAAATAATTTATTTTTTGAATTTATCAAATTTTTAAATAAATCAATTTTATTTTCTCTTAAAAATAAAATCAAACAAAAATCAAAATATTTAAAAGCATATTCAATTAATAAAGATTTGTTATTTTCTGATTCTCTCCTACTAATTCTATTTCTTCTTCTATTATTATTACTAAAATATTTATCTATATCAATAAATTCATTAATTAATCTATTCATAGAATTATTAATATTATTTGATATAAAGAAATTATTAAATAATTCATTATTTTTTTTTGAAATACTGTTATGAATAAAATATTGATATAAAATTTTTATTATTTCAGATAAAAACAATGACTCAAAATAATTATTATCAATATTTTCAATATTATTATAATTTTTATCAAAAAGATCATTTGATTCAATAATGTCAATATTATCATTATATTCGTCATATTCCTCGTATTCCTCATATTCTTCATCAATAATATCATTATTTTGAATATTATTAATAATATCATTATTTTCTATATCATCATTATTTTCATCATTAATATTATTATTTTCTTTTTTTTTTATATCTTTTTTTTTTATGTCTTTCTTTTTGATAATATTTTCTTGAATGTTTTTTATTGAATCCAAATATATTTTAATAAAAAATTCTTTATCATCAAATGAATTGAAATTTTTAGATAAAAATAATATTTTATCATAGGCAATATTATGAAATGAATTTAAATATATATTTAATAATTTACTTTCATTATTTAATTCGGTTATATTAAAACTAGATAAATATTCAAAATATCTCAAAAATTTCTTATTATTTATTTTTATATAATCACTATTAATATAATTAAACAACCAATCATTATTTTTTTCTTTTGATAATTCTAATCTTTGCAAATAAATAGGCAAATTTTTTTTTAATATTTCGTTTGGAAGATTAGCATTTATATTAAAATAATACTCTAAGCATAAAACTTCAAAAATATAAATAATATCTTTAATAGAGCCAAAAATATTTTGAAGTTCAGAAATTTTAATAAACTCAAGATCTAATATTTCATATATTAATCTTTTTATTAATTTAATATTTGTTATATTATAAATTTTCTTTGGTTCATTTTTGAGAACTTCATAAATGTCATTTATGTTTTTTTCAAAAATATTAATTTGTTTCACATCTCCAATTTTTTCACTATTTTCTACTTTAATATTATTTAATTCATTATTTTCTTCTTCTTTTTCATTAACATTAAAATTGAATTTGCATATATCAATAAAAATATTTTCATTTTCATTTTTTTTGTCAATTTCATTATAATTATCCTTAAGATAAATATAATTTCCTCCTTTTCCTTCTATGAAAAAATCTATGATTTTTTGATATATATTTTGTTCTATTTTATATAAGGGAATAGAATTTTTATTAATAAAATTAGTTAAATCAAATTGACTAATATCTTCATTAATTTTCTTTGCAATTATTGTTTTAATTTTTCCATTATTATTTTCAATGATTTTTGATAAAATTAATAAATCATTAGAATCTTTAATTAATTGAGTAAATAATATTGAATTATCATTAATTAATTCATTTATATAAATATTATGAGATTTATAAAATGATAGATTTTCAAATTCTTTATGAAGTTCATAAATATTTTTAATGTTATGTTCATAATTAATTTCCAAAATTGGAAGTTGTAAACATCTTTTATAACTTATAATTTGATTATTTGATTTTGAATATATTAATAAAGTTTTATTACTAATAATAAATTTAAATAAATTATATAAAGATTTATCATCATATTCATCTTTTGTATATATGTTTTTATAGCAAAAATTGTAAATATTTAAATGTTTATTCATTATATCTTCAATAAATTCTAATGTCATAAATGCATATTTATTTTCTTCTTTCTTATTCTGCATATAATAATTCCATATAAATTTGAAAAATATTAATATATCTTCCTTATTACTATAATTAATTAAATTTGACATTATTTTTAACATAAAATAAATTCCTTTTTCATTTAATGATAAATTTTTTATTTCATTTTTTATTATATTAATAATTAAATTTGGATAATTGTTAATAAATTTTTTTTGATAATTATTATCTTCATCTATTATTCTTATTTCTGAAAAAGATTTTACTTCTACATTTGATGATTTATAGGATTCTGATTCAATTATATCATCCATAATTACAAATACATTATTTAAATTATTTTTATTTTTTGTATAATATTTAATTATACTTTTGTCAAAATAAAGAATTGAATTATTTTTTAAATATTCCCTCATAGATTTCGTACCATTTCCATTAATTCGGTCATCATCATAATCTGATTCAAATTCAAAATCTACAAAACAAATTATTTTTCCATTTTTTTTTGATTCTTCTTTTTCTGAATTAAACAAAGCTTCATTTTCAAATTTTTTTAATAATTTAGATTTTTGAATAAATTTCTTTTCACATATTTCTGAACTTTTATTACTGAAAAGTAATAAAATTATATAACTTATATCATTTTTAATTAAACTCTTTACCAAATCTACATTTTCTTCTATTTTAGATGTTTTATTTAAACAAATCAATAATAATTTATTATAATAAGTGGTAATAATTTTATTTTTAATGTTATTATTTAATTCTTTTATTATTTTTTCGTATAAATAAATAAAGGGATTTTCATTTTTTAAATTTGATTTTTCATATAAATTTATGCATTCCCCAAAATCACTTATTTCGTCCTCTTCATTAATATTTTCTAAAATTTGAGAAAATAATTTAATCATTATCAATTTAGTGAATTTTCGTCTTTTATTATTATCTTTGTTATTATCTTCATTATTATCAAATATTATTTTCATTATTTTACTTATAATATTTGGATAATTTGTTATAATAAAATTAAAAAAAATTTTAGAATTCAAAAAATTTTTGTAAAAAAATAAAGTTAAATCATAATAATATGCACATTCAGGCTTAATATCAACAAAATAAGACATAATTACATTAAATATTTCTTTATAATCAATATCAGATATATTTGATGGATTTCTTTCAAGTAATATATTCTCATCTTTTTCAATTTGAATTCTAATTTCTTTTATTTTATACAATATTTGATATACTAATATTTTAAATACTTCAAATTTAATATCTGTATTTGTTTTCTTATTTATATATTTAATATTATAATATTTTTCATGTTCAAAAATAAAAATATCATTTTTGGTATTTCTAATTTTTGTAGATTTTATTTGTTCAAATACCTTCATCATTTCTAATAATATAGGGAAATTCCTACCTCTAATTTTCCACATTAAACTTTCAGTTAAAGATATTTTGGTAGTTGTAAAATATTGATTTTGAAAAGTAACATTCTTATATGATAAAATATGTAATAATAAATGAAATTGACATTTTAATTTTTCCATAATAAAATAATCTACACCAAATGTTTTATCAAAAAATGAATTTAATTTGTTTCTTGCTTGACGTATTTTTTCACAAATTAAATTCAACAAAAAAGAAATATTATTTTCATTATTTAATGATAATAATATATTATTTATTATAAATAATTCTATTAATTTAATTTGACTATTAATGCTTTGTATTTTAGAAAATTGTATTATTTCATAAAGTTCTATATCTTTATTTTCAATTAAATTTAATAAATTTTTGATTATTGAAATATTTGGCTGGATATTATCTTCTGAAGGAATTATATTATTATATAAAAAATCTATTTTTTCATTGTTCTTTAAAAAATATTTATTTTCTTCTTCTTCAAATTTAGAAAGCTCAAAATCATTTTTATGAGTATGATATATTGATTTCATTCTAGAACTTTCTTCATAAAAAGAATAAAACAATTTATAATTTTCATTTTTTTTAATTTTGTTAATGCATTCTTTTATATCCTCTTTTTTAAACCGCTCAATATCTATACATAATTTATTTAATTTTAAATCACAATTATAATATTTTATTCCAAATAAAAATATTTTTTCTATTAATAAATCAATATTTTTATTTACTTTATATTGATTTAATATATTATTTTTGTTAGATATTTCAAATTTGAAAAAATCAAATAATTTTTTATATTTAGCATTATTATTTAAATTGTTTTGACTTTCATTTTTAATTTTTGCTAATTTATTTATATTTTTAATTTTATTTTCATAAATATTCAAAAATTTTAAATCATTTAAAATAAAATTTTTATTAATTTCTTTGAATGAACTTATTAAATCATTATTAAAAATATTAAAATTATTATCCTTACCGAATAATGAATCATTAATTTTATCAATAAGATTATTACTTATTTCAATAAAAGGAGATACCAATTTATTATTATCATCATCTTTTATTTTTTCAATATTAGGAATTGAAATAAATTTAAATATTTCAGTTTGAAAATATTGGCAATGACTATTTATTATTTTATTACTATTATAATTATTAATTTGGGAATGAATATCTTCAAATAAAATTAATAAATAATGAATTATATTTTTTTGAATTAAGGAGATAATTTTATTATCTTTGTTATTTTTGATAATATTATATTCTTTTATATCTTTCAAAGGAATAATATTTATAATAAAATTTGTATTTAATATATTTAATAATCTTTCCCTTTGATTTCTAATTATCATTCTTAGATTTTTAAATATATTATAAAATATTTCAATTTTTATTTCTTTTATATTATAAAAAATACAATCATTTTCTAATTCAAGATTAACTATATGTGTTTTTTTATTACTTTGAATTAATTCTATCTTAAGAAGATGATTCATTAATTTATGTATTGGACTATTTATTTTAATAATTATATTTTTTTCTTCCTTCATTTTAATAGGTATTTTAATTGAATCTTTAATAATATACCTTATATTATCAATATCATTATTATCTATACGAAAAGGATTCTTGATTTCAATTATATTATCCTTATCATAGAAATCAGAATTTTTTTTATTATTTTGTCTATCCAAAAATAATACAGTTTTATATATTTCAAATATCTTTTGTTTATCATTTAAAAAGCTTTTATTTGCTATTAGTGATTCTATAATAAAATAGAAAGAACGTAAAATGAAACTATTATATAAAAAAGAATGATTTTCTAAAAATGATGATAATTCCTTATTTTCTAATACTTTTTTGTAAATTTTATATATTTTTTGGAGACTATTACATAAAAGAGGAATTAAATATATTAATTCATTTTTAATGTTATTATTGAGTTTAAATAATGTTTCTGAAGCTTTAATCATTAAATTTTTTGTTTTAGTATAATCATTTATATCAAAATCAGTAATGCTTTCTTTTAATTTTTGATTATGAAATATATTTAATAAATAATTTTTTTCTTCTTTAATTATAATTTCATATAATTCCTTTTCTTTTTGAGTTTTTTTTTGCTCTAAAAGTAATTCAATTAACAATAATTTTGTTTTATTACTTATATCCTCAAAATTATTATCAAAAACAAATTTAATATCATTTATTTCTATGATAGTTTTTGTTTTAATATAAGAAATTATGATTATTATTTCTTTCAATATTTTATTAAAAATTTTATTGTCTTTTTTTTTAATATTATTCATAATTAATTTTTTAAAATGAGATATTAATTCATCTAAATGATCTTCTACGAAAATATCTGAATTATATAATGAGCAAATAATCTGTTTGAGAATAATAATATAATATATTTTTATATTGTCATAAATATCATTTTCAATTATATTTTTAATTACAAAATCTAAATTTTCTTGTTCAAAATTACAACATAAATTAATTGGGTTTTTAATAAGATTTTCCTCTTTTTCATTATTCATCAAATCAAAATTACCACAAATATTTAATATAGAAGAAAATTGTTGTAATAAATATTCATATATATTATTTGAACAATCATTTCTATTATTATAATCTTTGCAATTAAAAGGTAAGAAAGTTATTCCTTTATCAATTAAATTATTGGATTCTTTTGTAGACATATTATATGAAAGTATATATTTATTTATTAATTTAGTTGCAACAAATCTATTCTCACCATAACTAACTTTTATTACAATATTTTCATTTATTTTATTATTATTATATAATTCATAAATATTTAATATATAATTATTATTTTGTTTTTCAATGAATTTTCCTATATATTTTTTATTGTCTTCAGAATTATCTATTATAAATAAATTATTGATATGAAAAGAATTATTCATTGTAAATGATTCTAAATTTTTTAATTCTTTAATCAATTGCAAATCTTTATTAAATAAATTTATTGAACAATTTATATATTGTTGATTTATCATTTTATAATTTTTTTTAATCATTAAAACTTGACTTGAGTTCGAAAAGCAATATAAATATTTTACATCACAAAATAATTTTTTAGGAATAAAATTATTTTCCAGTTTAATTTCATTTTCTTTTAATAAAGCCATTGAGGATTGAGCATATATCTTATAATAAAAATTATAACTTATTGTATTTTGATTTGTATTTTCAATAATATAAAATAAATAAATTAATTCATCTTTAATTGAAAAATTTAAATCAATAATTTTTCCTTTATTTGATTCATCATTATTTAAAATAGTAATTTTTCCTAAATTAATTATTTTTTTTTCTCTTAAATTTATTTTTAAATATAAAATATCATCTTCTTTAATTTTTTCTATTCCTTCTTTTATTTTAATTGAATTTATATTATCATTATTATTATCATTATTAATATTGTTATTGTTATTGTTAATGTTATTGTTATTGTTATTATTTATATTATTATTGTCATTATTAATATTATTTATATTGGTATTAATAATGTTATTATCATTATTATGATTCATATTATTATTAATATTCTCATTATTGTTATTAATATTATTATCATTATTAATATTATTATTGTTATTTTCATTATTGATATTATTATTATTAATATTATTATTATTGGAATTATTTTGTGTTATTTTTTTAAAGGGAGATTTAATAAACATTAAAAGAAATTCCCCATAATTTAAAGTCCAATATTGACTAAAATCCCATGAATATTTTTTTTCATTTTCTTCTAAAATATCTTGATTATTTAAAAACTGTGTTAAATTAATCGAATTTAAATTTTTATAAGCACATATTTTTTCAAAATTTAAACAATTGTTAGGAATTAATGGCATAATTTCCTTTTTTTCTCCAAATTCTAAAATTTTTTGATTTTGTTTTAATAAATCAATGATAAAAAACAATAATTTAGATGATTTAAAACATCCAAAAATATCTATACAATTAAAAATAAATTCATTAATTAATTTAGAATCATTTTTTTGTTTAATTTTATTTAAGATTAAATTCAAAAAAAATCTTAGATTATTTTCAACAAAATTAAAATGGACTAAGCCTAATGATTCCATATCTATTTGATTTTTGATAAATATTTTCTTCAATTCACCTAAATAATGAACCATTTTATTTTCATCATTTTCTTTTAATAATAACATACCATATTCATCCATTTTTTTCCTAATTAAATTAGCATTCACCATTTTTGATAAATTTTCTTTATTTTTTTGAGCAAAACTTCCATTTGCACATAAACTATTATTAAAATTACTTAATTTATTTTTTTTGATAAAAGAATTTAATTTAGAAATAGATAAAATTGTTTCTGCTATTTTTTTCTGGGAAGAAAGAAATTCTTCACATTCCAAATCTTTAAAAAATACATAATTTCTTTCATTTTCTTCACTTCTTTTATAATTTTTTAAAGTTTCTGGAGAGGAACAATAATATAGTATATCTTCTATATATTTATTGATATTTATTTCTTTAAATTTTTCTAAGGATAACCTATTTGTATCTTCTCCACCATCTTTTGAATTTATTGTTTGATTAAAGGATATTAAATTCTCTAAGGAAGGGGTTTCCTCATAATTTTCTTTGTTTACAAAACATTCATTTGTTAATTCCCTTCCAAATATATTTATTATTTCATTAAGTTGATTATCGTTTACCAACATTATTTTTAAAATTTTATTTATTTTTTATTTTGTTATTTAAAAATTAAAAAAAATAGAAATAAAAGTAAAATAAATGGGGATTGGGGATTGGGGATTGGGGATTGGGGATTGGGGATTGGG
>JAJJLB010019106.1:0-11418 GCA_023806845.1 Diplodinium flabellum
TCATAATAAATAATAATAATCAACAAAATTTTAGAAGAAGTTCTTATTCAATAAATCCTATTCAAAATAATTAAATATTATTAAAAAAATTTATAATTTATAAATTGTTTTTCCAAATAAAAAAATAAATATAATATATTTTTATTTAATATTATTAAAAGTTAATATATAATTATTTTTTTCTTTTATTTATATTAATTGAATTAATAAGCTAAATTTGTACATAGTTTCTCTATTTTTATTAACAGCTCGCAAAGACAGTATTCTAAATATTCCCGGTATAATATAAAGAAAAATTGGATATAAAAATGTTATTACTAAACTTATTAAAGAATCTTTAATTAGATGAATCTGAGTATTTTTATATACAGCGCAAAAGCATCCTAAATAATACCAACAAAAAAACAGAAAAGGAAAACTAATAATAAAGTAAATAATATATTTATAATAAATACATTTTACTATTTCTATTGCTTTTTTATCAATAGCTTCTATACATATTTCATGTTTTATTTCTAAAACATTTTTTTCAGTTAAAGATAAAATTTTTAAAAATGAATATAAAAAGCTTGTAATTAATGCAGAATAAATTATTTGTGGAATTTGATATATAAAATTATATTCACCTTCATCTTCATATATTTGATGCATTGTTTGATCATTAAAAAATAAAGCATTAATAGCATAAGATATACTGAAATAAATGAAAAATAGATCAATTTTAATAAATTTAGAATTATAATCATTTATAGGATAAAAAGAAAACATAAATAAATGTTTAGTTTTTAATAGTGAAAAATAATATTGAATAAATGTTCTTTTATCTTCATTAATTGCCTGTTCATATTGTAAAGTATTTAATTCATATTCATTATATTGCATAACTCTTGTATCAATATTTATTTTTTTTTCATCACTTTTATTTATGTTTTCAATTTTTGATAAATCTTTTTTTTTACTAAAAGGCTCTTTACTTTTATCTAATTCCCTAATTGTTTTATCTGATATTTCTACACCTGTTTTTAAATAATTAATTTCCAAATTTTTTATTTTTTTTTTTTGAGTATTTGTTTTTTTTATTGGAGGACCATGCTTTAATTCTATTTTTTGTTCATTTTTCTTTCCTTTTTCATCTATTAATTTATTTTCATCTTTTTTCTTAAAAAATTTAAAAAAAAGAGATTCTTCCTTTTTTTCTGATATATCTTCTTTTTTAATTTGTTTTTCTTTTATTTCTTTTTTTCCTTGAAATTTTAAAAATAAAGGTTTTTCTTTTTTATTAATAATTTCATCAATTTCTTTATTATCTTTTTCTTTTTTTTCCATAAATTTTAAAAATAAAGGTTTTTCTTTTTTTGCAATAATATCATCATCCTCATTAATCTCTATTCCCTTTTTTTTCATATATTGGATAAATAAAGGTTCTTCTATTTTTTCTAATATTTCATCTTTTTCCTTTATTATTTCTTTCTTTTCTTTTATCTCTTTTTTCTTGGGCTTTATTTCTTTTTTAATAATTTCTTTTTCCGTGATTTCTTTTCTTTTTTTATTTTCTTCTTTTAGTTTTTGAATCATTTCTTCAATTTCTTTCTTATTTTTTTTGACATAAACTATTTCTTTTATTTTATAGATAATTCTATTATAATCTTTTTTATAAAAAATAAATATGAAAGTTATATGAATTATTATTATAAGAATCATAATATAGCAACTTATATTAAATGTAAATCCTTCTTTAGAAAATAAAATATGGTAGCATTTCATTACTTTCAAATTTATAATATCTTTTAAATTAGCAAAACTATCATATAATTTTTGTTTATCTAGAGATATTTCAGAAATTAAAGGCAATTTTATTTTTACTTCACAAGAGCATATTGCTTTTTGAGTATCTTTATTATATCCAATAAAATCGCAATTTTCTTCACATACAGTCATATTTTTTTCAATAAATTCATTTATTCTATCATCTAAAGTAACATCTGTTCCTTTATCTGAAGTATAAGTATAACATATATCATTATAAAAACCACTACTAGAATTTAATTTATCTATATCACTATCTTCTATGCTAATTGGAATTGTTAAATTTATTTTAGAATTTTGGCAAACATTTAAATTCAATTTTTCATGATTTTTTGGATTATAAATTTCATATTCTATTTTAGGGATTTTTAGCCCTTCTTCAACAATATCTATTTTAAATATTAATAAAGGAATTTCTTTTGAAATAGAATAATAATTTCTAAGTTTATCTTCACAATCACCTAAGTTAATCGTAGTTGTATTACTATTTTCATTATTTTTTTGATTTTCTGGTGTAGTAAAAGTATATGTAGCCCCATTATCTTCAATTTTAGAGTCTATACCTTTACCTGTAACATTATCTATTACATCATCTATTTCTCCTTTTTCTATATGCCCTTGAATATTATTAACTAAAGCCTGTTTTTCTTCTGTAGATATATCAGCACTTTTATTATTTAGATAACACATATTTTTTATTCTTTCAGTGTCATTATAACATTTATCTACACATGTTTGATTTTCTTTTATTTCAAAAGGTATATCAATAGGGCATTCTACTTGACAATAAAAACTCTCATTTCTTGTTGTATATGGCGTTTGTGGACATATATCATAGCACTTTTTTCTGAATTCATATTTATATAAATCATCTTTTGAACATTTATCTATACATTTATTTTTTCTTTCTATAAGTTTATTAAATTTTTGTGGACATATTTTATTATTAGTACAGAATGCTATTCTTTCTTCTTTAAAATAATAATATTCTCCTTTACTCTCACAATCTTCATAGCAATTATGATCATCTGTAAAATCCTTTCTTAGTTTAAAATTTTTATCGCAATTTATGCAATTATTATATTTAGTTTCACCAGGACCATAACAATTATTACATGTTTTATAGCAGTCCTTATAAATGTTATCCTTTTTATCTAAATAATATTTATCTGGAGAATTATAGCAATTAATATATTTTCCTATATTTGTAGAATCTTGAAATTTAGGATAATAACCTTTATCATTATTACAGGAGTTACATAATTTTAATTCTAAAGCTTCCTTAGAACAATAAAAGCATTTTATTTCATCACATTTACATACTTTTGATGAATTTTCTTTGTCGTCGGAAAAAAAGCCATTTTTGCATTTAGATATACAATTTCCATAAAATAAAAAAGTTTCATTAGGGCATGATTTACAATTAGTATTATTATCTTTTTCTGGTTCATCACATGCTCTACAATTTTGATGACATTTATCTATTGTTTTATAATAACTATCATTTTGATAAAATCCTTCGGGAATATTGTCAATGCATGATGATTGATTATAATCATAATAAGATTGATTTAATTCACAAAATAAATCTTCACAAAAATTTTCAATATTTGAAATTACATTTGTTTTTTTTGGACAATTTATATAGCACTGTTTTTTATATTCGAATTTTTTATTAGATAGACTGCAATTTAAAACACAT
The DNA here is from genome assembly GCA_023806845.1 of Diplodinium flabellum. NCBI lineage: Eukaryota > Ciliophora > Litostomatea > Entodiniomorphida > Ophryoscolecidae > Diplodinium > Diplodinium flabellum. Next base: position 3,509 of record JAJJLB010019106.1, read on the forward strand.
TCTTGAGTTTTAATTATTAAATTTCTTGGATCTGGGAAACAAGAATCAGAACAATCTCTTATAGAATTATTTAATTCAACTAATTCTTCAAAAATATAATTTGTTTTCAACTCATCAAAAAGACAATAATTGAAATTATTTGAAATTCCTTTAAACATATCTTTTATATTATTTTTTAGATAATATTGATCTATTAATAATGTACTAAAATTTGATATATTCAAATAAACCAACGAAGAACAATTCTCAAACATATTTTCCATATTAGTTACTTTTGTTGTTTCAAAATTTGATAAATCTAAGGATGTTAAAGAATTGCAACCTTTAAACATCTCTGACATTGTTATAACATTTGAAGTATTAAAATAAGATAAATTAAGTGAACTTAATTGTTCACAATTTCTGAACATACCTTTCATATTTGTTGTTAAAGAATTTTTGAAATTAGTTAAATTTAATGATTCTAATTCTGTGCAATTATTAAACATATATTCCATATTATTAGTATAAAAACAATCCATATTTGATAAATCTAAAGAGACCAAAGATTTCATATTTGAAAATAAATAAGATATATTATGTACAAAAGATACATTAAGATTACTTATATTTAAATAATTTAAAGAAACCAAATTATTAAAAATATAAATAGAATGATTAAGCATATTTAAATTAAAATTTGATAAATCCAATGAAATTAAGGAAAGACAATTGTCGAATATTCCGATTATTTTATTCAAATTTGAAGTTTTAAAATGTGATAAATCTAAAGAAATTAAATTTATGCAATTTGAGAACATATTTTCCATATTTGTAACTAATGAAGTATTGAAGCTCGATAAGTCTAAAGAAGTCAGATTATCACAATTAGAAAACAAACCTGCCATATTTTCAGTTTTTTCTGTGTTAAAATTATATAAATCTAAAGATGTCAATTTATTACAATATCCAAACATATATGATAGATCAATTGCTGAAATTGTGCAAAAATTGGATAAATCTAAGTATGTTAAATTAGTGCAATTATTAAATAAAAATCCCATATTTGTTACTAAAGAAGTATTGAAATTAGATAAATTTAATGAAATTAATTCTGTGCAATTATTGAACATATATTTCATATTATTAACCAAAGATGTTTCCAAATTTGATATATCTAAAAAAATCAATTTTGTACAATTATTAAACATTTCTTGCATATTTGTGACTAAAAAAGTAGTAAAGTCTGATAAATTTAATGTTTCTAAAGATTGGCAATTACTAAATAATCCAGTCATATTTTCAATATTTTCTGTATTAATATTTGTTAAATCTATTGATGTTAAAGATTGTAAATTAAAAAATAAATAAGAAATATTTTTTATATTTGATAGATTTGTATTTGAAAATTTTAAATATTTTAAATTTGTTAAATTATTAAATATATTAATTGAATGATTAAGAGTTGTAAAATCAAAGTTTGACACATCTAATGAACTTAAAGAATTGCAACCTTCAAACATTGATCTCATATTACTAACCAGTGATGTATTAAATTTTGATAAATCTAATTTTCCTAATTTAGAACAATTATAAAACATTGATTCCATATTTAAAACGGATGAAGTAATTATACCAGATAAATCTATCTCTGTTAATTTTTGGCAATTATCAAACATTCCTGTCATATTTTCAGTATTTTCTGTATTAAATTCTTCTAAATCTATTGAATTTAAACTTCTTAAATTATAAAATAAATATGATATATTTTTGATATTAGAAACATTTCCTTTTTTAAAAATTAATTTTTCCAAATTAAATAATTTATTAAAAATATTAATATCATGTGTAAGTTGTGTTAAATCAAAATTAGATATATCTAATAAGGTTAATTCTTTGCAACCATCAAAAATATTTTCCATATTCAAAACTTTTGATGTTCTAAAATGTGATAAATCTAATGTTTTTAAATTAGAACAATTATAAAACATATATCTCATATCTTTTACATCTGAAATCTTAAAGCTTGTTAAATTTATAGATGTTATTTTTTGCATATTATCAAACATTCCAGTCATATTCTCTATATTATCATTAATAATATTAGTTAAGTCTATTGATGTCAATGATTTTAAATTATAAAAGAGATATGATAAATCGTTAATGTAAGAAATATTTGAATTTCTAAATATTAAAATTTCTAATTTTGTTAAGCTATTAAAAAATGAAATATGATGATTAAGAGAAGTTAAATCAAAATTTGAGACATCTAAATATTCTAAAGATATACATCCATCAAATATATATTCCATATTAATAACATTTGAAGTATAAAAATTAGATAAATCCAGTGAAGTTAATATAGAACAATTATTAAACATATATCCCATATCTTCAAGAAAATGAGTATCAAAATTTGATAAATTTAAAATTCTTATTTTACTACAATTATAAAACATAGAAGACATATTTTTGACATTATATGTAGTAAAATTTAATAAATTAATAGAATTTAGACTGGAACAATTATAAAATATATTTTGCATATAAATAACAGAAGAAGTATTGAAAAATGTAATATCCAAATAATTTAATAAATAACAATTATAAAACATATTCTTCATATTTGTAACAGATAATGTATTAAAATTTGATAAATTTAAAGAAGTTAAAGAACTACAATTATAAAACATTCCTTCCATATTTTCGGTGTTATCCGTATTTAAATTCATTAATTCTAAAGATATTAATTTAGTACAGTTTTTAAACATATATTCCATATTTGTTGCAGAGAATGAATCTAAATCAGATAAATCTAATGATATTAATGATTGTAAATTAAAAAACATATATGAAATATCTTTAATAAATGATATATTGACGTTGGATAAATTTAAATAAGATAAATTAATTAACGAATTAAAAATAAGATTAATGGAATGATTAAGTGAAGTAAAATCAAAAAATGATAAATCTAAAGATATTAATTTTGAACAATTATAAAACATATTTTCCATATTAGTTACTCCATAAGTATTAAATTCCCGTAAAATTAATGATTCTATTGAAAGGCAGTTATAAAACATTCCTATCATATTTTTTGTATTAAGAGTATTTATATTTGTTAAATCTAAAGAAATTAATGATTGTAAATTATAAAATAAATAAGATATATTTTGGATACTTGAGAGATTTACATCTGCAAATTTTAAAATTTTTAATTTGGTTAAATTATTAAAAATAGAAATGGAATGATTGAGTGAAGTTAAATCAAAATTAGATACATCTAAATATTCTAAAGATATACATCCATCAAATATATATTCCATATTAATAACATTTGAAGTATAAAAATTAGATAAATCCAGTGAAGTTAATATAGAACAATTATTAAACATATATCCCATATCTTCAAGAAAATGAGTATCAAAATTTGATAAATTTAAAATTCTTATTTTACTACAATTATAAAACATAGAAGACATATTTTTGACATTATATGTAGTAAAATTTAATAAATTAATAGAATTTAGACTGGAACAATTATAAAATATATTTTGCATATAAATAACAGAAGAAGTATTGAAAAATGTAATATCCAAATAATTTAATAAATAACAATTATAAAACATATTCTTCATATTTGTAACAGATAATGTATTAAAATTTGATAAATTTAAAGAAGTTAAAGAACTACAATTATAAAACATTCCTTCCATATTTTCGGTGTTATCCGTATTTAAATTCATTAATTCTAAAGATATTAATTTATAACAATTCTGAAACATATATTCCATATTTATTACAGAAGAAGTATCTAGATCAGATAAATCTAACGATATTAATGATTGTAAATTAAAAAACATATAAGAAATATTATTAATCAAAGAAATATTTATTTTATTTACATTTAAATAAATTAAATTTGTGAGAGTATTAAGGATATTAATAGGATGAGAAACTGAATTAAAATTAAAATTTGATATATCTAAAGATAATAAACTATTACATCCAGAAAAAATAAATGTCATATTATTTACTAATTGGGTATTAAATTTTGATAAATATAAATAATTCATTTTTGAGCAATTAAAAAACATATATTGCATATTTATTACTGAAGAAGTATTAAAACTTGTTTTTGAAAAATCTAATGATTGAAGTGATTGACAATTGTAAAACATTCCTTCCATATTTTGAGAATATCCAGTATTAAAAAGAGATAAATCTAAAGATATTAATTTATAACAATTTGAAAACATATATTCCATATTTATAGATTTTTCCGCATTAAAATTTGATAAATTTAAGGAAATTAAAGATTGTAAATCATAAAATAAATAAGAAATATTATTTACAGTGGAAGCATCTCCATTAAACAATTTTAAATATTTTAATTCTGTTAAACCATTAAAAATTTGAATAGAATGAGTAATTGAATTAAAATCAAAATTTGATATATCTAAAGATAATAATTTATCGCATTTATCAAATATGTTCATTGTATTTCTAACTAAAGAAGTATTAAAATGGGACAAATTCAAAGAAGTTATATTCAAACAATTTGAAAACATAAAATCCATATTAATAACTAAGTCTGTAGTAAAGCTAGATAAATTTAAATTATCCAAATGATAACAATTATAAAACATTCCACTCATATTCATTACATTAAAAGTTGTAAAATTTGTTAAATTTAATGAGCATAATTCATAACAATTTGCAAACATATATTCCATATTTGTAACATTTATAGTATTAAAATTAGATAAATCTAATGAAATTAAATGATTTAGATTATAAAATAAATAAGACATATTTGTGATATATGTTTTAACATTAGATAATCTTAAAAATTTTAATTCACTTAAATAAAAGAAAATATCTTTAGAAAAAGATGTTTTTATAAAATCAAAGTTTGATATATCTAATATCATTAAAGAATTGCATCCATTAAATATAAATTCCATACTATTAACTAAAGATATATTAAAATTTGATAAATTAAGTGAAAGCAATTTAGTGCAATTATAAAACATATAATTCATATTAATAACATTAGAAGTTATAAAGCTAGACAAATTCAAAGATTGTATTTTTTTACAATTATAAAACATACCTATCATATTATCAGCATTTTCAGTATTAAAATTTGATAGATTTAGGGAAATTAATTCATAGCAATTTTCAAACAAATATCCCATATTTATTATAGATGAAGTATCAAAATGAGATAAATCTAAAGATAATAAGGATTGTAAATTAGAAAAAATATATGAAATATTGGTAATTGTTGATATATTGATATTAGATATATTTAAATATTCAAGAGATATTAAATTATTCAAAATATTAATAGAATGATTAAGAGAATTTAAATTAAAATTAGAAATATCTAAAGATAATAAAGAATTACATCCATGAAATATATATGTCATATTATTGACTAGAGAAGTATTAAATTTTGATAAATTTAATAAAGATAAATTTTTACAATTATAAAACATTCCAAACATATTTACAGCATTATCTGTTCTAAAATTTGATAAATCTAAAGATTTTAATTCAGAGCAATTTCCAAACATAAATTCCATATTTATAGCTGATGAAGTATCAATATTTGATAAATCCAATGAAATTAAAGATGGTAAGTTATAAAATAAATATGATATATTTGCAATAGTGGATATATTAAAATTTGATAAATTTAAATATTGTAATGAAGTTAAATTATTAAAAATATTTATAGAATGTCCAAGAGAATTTAAATTAAAATTTGATGCATCTAATAATAATAAATTAATACACTGATCAAATATATTTATCATATTTTTTACTAATTGCGTATTAAAATTTGATAAATTTAATATACTTAATTTACTACAATTATAAAACATACCATTCATATTTTCAGCATTTTCAGTATTAAAATTTGATAAATCTAGTGATATTAATTCATAACAATTTTCAAATAAATTTTCCATATATGCAACATTTGAAGTATCAATATTTGATATATCTAAAAAAGTCAAAGAATATAAATTAGAAAAAATATATGAAATATTTTCAATATTAGATAAATTTAAATTCGTTAATTTTAAATATTCCAAATTATTTAGATTATTAAAAATATTAATATGATGAGAAAGTGATGTTAAATCAAAATTAGATAAATCTAATGATAATAAATTATTGCATTCAGCAAATATATTTATCATATTTTTAATATTATTAGTATTAAAATTCGATAAATTTAATGAATTTAATTTACTACAATTATAAAACATTCCTCCCATATTTTCAGTTTTTTCAGTATTAAAATCAGATAATTCTAAAGATTTTAATTCATAACAATTTGCAAACATATATTCCATATTAATAACATTTGAAGTATTAAAATTAGTTATCTCTAATGAGACTAAATTATTTAAATCAGAAAACAAATAAGAAATATCTTCATTATTTGTTGATACATTTGATATTCTTAAATATTTTAATGAGGTTAAATTATTAAATATTTCTTTTGATAAAGTTTTATTTAAAAAATAAAAATTTGATATTTCTAAAGATATTAATTCCTGAAATCCATTAAATATCCATTTAGAAATAATAAAATTTGATAATTTTATTGATTTTAAATTATAACAATTATAAAATATATTTTCCATATTAGATACTAAAGATGTATCTAAATTTATTATTTCTAATGATAATATGGAATTGACCTCATAAAACATATAAGATACATCTTTAGCACTTCTTAGATCAAAAATCGGAATATTTAAGTATTTCAATTCTTTACAATTATAAAACATTTCACTCATATTTATAATATTTTCTGAAATAAAATTTGATAAATCTAATGATATCAAAGAACTACAATTGTAAAATATACTATGTATGTCATTTACTTTGGTTGTTATAAAGCTCGATAAATTTAATAATTTTATTTGATTACATCCACTAAACATATTATTCATATTAAAGACATTCAATGAATCAAAAGAAGTTAAATCGAGTGTTATTAAATTTTGACAATTATAAAACATATATTCCATATCCACTACTAAAGATGTATCAAAAGTTGATAAATCCAATGATTTTAAAGATATGCAATCATAGAACATACTATTCATATTTGTGACAGAAGAAGTATCACTATTATTAAAGTTTATAGATACTAAATTTCGGCAATTATAAAACATCATTGTCATATTAGTTACTTTTGTGAAATTGAATTTTGAAAAATCAATATTTTTTATATTTAATAAATTGCTGAACATATTTGAACAATCAGTTAGTTCTATATTCCATTTTAATGTAATATTGCTTTCTTCCAATGTTAAATTACGAATTATTTTATCTTCCAAAATAGCTTCCTCTTCGTTAACAAAAACTTGTATTGGCATAACATTAAAGTAATCGCTTAATATTTTTTGTTCATCTCTTCCATTAATGGTTAAAATTATTTCAGATTTAATTTCAGTTAAATTGAAAGAAATATTTTGAGATAATGCCATAGGAATAAGAAAACAAAAAAAAAAAAATCTTAATAAAATAATATTAATTAAATATTTATATTTCAAAAATATATTTGTTATTATTATATATATACCTTTTTCTTTTTTTATTATAATTTTATTCATTATTGATGCATTTAATAATAAATTACCTTTTTTATCATAATTATCTTTAAAGGATTTTTTGGCTTTAATTTTTTTGAATTTATCGCTTTCTTTTTTAATAAAACTTTTTTTTTTATCCTTAATTTTTAAATTATCTTCAATAATTAATTCAAACATTTTTTTAATTATTATTTATTTTAATTATTTTATCTTTTTTAAAAATTATAATAATTCATTTTTAACATTTAACTTTAGGGGATTGGGGATTGGGGATTGGGGATTGGGGATTGGGGATTGGGGATTGGG